>JARHVA010001155.1:2910000-2960000 GCA_037957365.1 Torreya grandis | reverse complement strand
GATGATATAATGTTGTCTCTATGAAGAATGAGGGTTGATTTCACAATGAGATGTAATCCCCACTCAGAGAAGGGCCATAAATATTTAGAGACTTGAAGACCATGACTAGGAACATGATGTAAATTACAATTTTATTTACACTTGACACACTTATTTACATATTTAAAATAGTCTTGATTAATGGTAGGCCAATAATATCCAAGGTGAAGGTTACATTTAATCATAGTTAGAACTCTAAAGTGTCCTCCAAAAATCCCATCATGCATTTTTTTGATAGTATGATAGATTTCATGACTATGTAGGCATATAAAAATAATATAATCAAAGCCTCACTCGTAAATAGTTTCCCCTAATATGGTATATGGATAGGTAATTTTTATGAATGTTTATTTAACATTTATAGAGAGATTAGAAGAGATGATGCTAAGCTAAGGTAGTAAAAAATCTGCTTATACCAAATATCACAGTGGGCTTCTTTTACATTGTCAATGGAAGGGAGGTCTAATTTGGTATAACAGGGTTCATTAAGGTGATGGATGGTGAAAAATAGTTTAGAATGAAAAGGTGTAGATGGGATTTAGGAAGTAAGAGAATCCATGGTATCAACAAACTTATTCATAGAACTAGAGTAGATTGAATAAGGTAATGATCAAATGACATCAATAGTAAATCTACAAATTATTTTTAATTTTGTAAAAAATCACTTTTACATTGGTAATAATCATTTATTTTTTTGACCACAAGTAGGAGTCATAAAAAATTCTAATTGATTTAACCCCTAAAGGACAAAGCTATTTGGAGACATATGACTAGGGCTTCATTTCATCCATGTTGTTGGTGTAATCAGAATCAAGTTTGAAGGATAAGGGAATAGTCTCATTATCAAAGGGGATAAGGATGATATAAACACCCCCAACATGTTGACATTTTGATTCATCAAATTACATGATCATCTAATAAGCAATGTTCTCATGAGTGAGAGTTACGGTAGAGAGTTATGATGGACTTATCAAGAAACTCAAGAGGAGGAGGTTAGTTGTCTATTAAAGTTGCTTCATCTAATTGGTCAGCAATGATTTGCCCTTTAATTGAATTTTGTTGGAGGAACTCAAGATCAAAAATAGATAGAAACATGATCCATCTAGCCATACACTTATTTTGATATGGCTTAGAATGCATGTACTTTAGTGGGTCAGTGTTAGTTATGACAACGTTTTTATGGTTAAAGAGCTAGTGATGGAGTTTAAAAGACACAAGACCAAGGCAAGGAAAAATTTATTAGTATGGGTATAGAGAGTCTCATACTCTATAAGTTTTATAATTATATAATATATTTATTTATTTTTATGTTGATTAACATTATGCACAAGCATGGCCCCTAAGGAATGGTTTATGGTAGAAATGTAGAGGTAGAAGGGTTAATATTTTTTTAGAGGGACAATAACAGGTAGGGAAAGAAAGTACTCTTTGAGTGAGTTAAAGGGCTTTTGATAGTCTTTGCTCCACTTAAATGAAATATCCTTCTTAAGAAGGTGATGTAAGGGTTGACATCTATCAAATAGTTGAGAGAGGAAGTAGTGAATGGATTGGAACTTCCCCTACAAAATATGGAGTTATTCAAGATTAGTCAAAGGAGGCATGTCAAGGATCACCTTAACTTTAGTGAGATCAAATTCTATTACATGAAAATAAATTATAAGGACATGAATTTTACTTGATAAAAACCTAAAGATGCATTTCTTAGGGTTAAGTAAAACATGGAAGTGGATAAGGCATTCAAAGATAACCTTAAGGATTACCAAATGATCCTTATCATCTATACTTTCCAAGGAGGTCATCTACATATTCCTCCATGTTTTTATGGATAAGTTCATGAAAGATATAAGTCATAACTCAATGATAAGTTACAATAGTGTTCTTATAACCAAATGGCATGACCTTATATAAAAACTTTACCCATGTGGTGATAAAGGTAGTTTTATGTTGATATTTTGGGGTGATCAAGATCTGATTATAGACCAATAATCCATCTATAAGAGATAACATCTCATGGCTAGTAGTAAGATCAATAATCTGGTCAATGCTTGATAAAGGTAAGTCATCTTTTGGATAAGAAAGGTTAATATAATGAAAGTATACACAAATACAAAGTCACCATGTTGCTTTGGTGATAAGAATGGCATTCAAGACCCATTAGAGATAATTAATGGGTTAGATGAAGTTAACAAAAAAGAGTTTTTAAATCTCTTCTTTAAAAAGAAGGGCAATATAAAGGTGTATCCTTCAAAGATTTTGCCTAACAACCTTGGCATCAAATTCGAAGATGATGTTATGGATGACTATGGAAGGGTTGATTCCTAGCATATCATTGTTAGACTAAGCAAATGTGATGCTAAGGTCCCACAAAAAGGAAGAGAAATCTTGACACTCTGAGGAATATAAGGATTGGCCAATTTTGACTATGAGGGAGTTATCCTAAGTGCCTAAGTTAACATCAAAAATATCTTCATTCAACATGGTTGATGTCTTAGGAGGCATGGATTTGTGAATAGTGGAATATTTAGCACCAAGATAGGTGTGAAGGGAATAATCATCCTCACACTAGACAATATTAATGGTAGGAAAATCATCTTCTATCATCTCAGGATAAGTCAGAGGAATGGTTTTAGTTTCCCTACCCCTTTGATAAGTCAAGGGTCCCAAACTAATCATATTTATCCAAAAAAAAGTTATGGAGAATGGTATCAAGATATTTAGATTTTTAAGGATAAGGGGTTGGTGAGGATGGGATTTCTTCCTCAATGATGGAAATAAAAGATGTGTTGGTTGGTTCTTCTAGTGGAATGAATCTAAGACCATATTATTCATGAGGTTTTTGAGTTTTACATGATAGAAACTCATGTGGTATATGTTCATAATGACCTAAATTGAATCCATTATAAGCAAATCAATGGATGTATATCTTGGTAAACTTTGGTTTATCCAAGAAAGATATATCAAAGGTAAATAGTTTAATAGAAGAGGTGGCATTATAAGTTGAAAGTGGTTGATCAAGTCCCCCATATATGAGATTGGTTTGGCATAAGGGAAGATTGACAGGAATGATGGTTATAATTTTAGAATCATAGCTAGTATGTTGGTCAAGATTCCCATACTCTTGGGTAATAGGAAAGGTGCATAATGTCAATAGGTGATACTCCCCAAGAAAGAGAGATTGGAATGTAGATTCTAAGGGGTATTTCATAGGTATTTAGGAGGAAGGTATGGATGAGATATTGGAATATTGGATAATGGAGGAGTAAGGGGATGTGTCCTTAATCAAGATGAGAACATCATTCTATTGGTAAGTCATATTACATTACTTAAAAGGACTAAGGTCAGATAGAATGACATAAAGCTGACCCTCATGCTCAAACTTGATGTACAAATGTAAAGTTGATGACATAGAACCCATGGAATAGATGTAAAGTCATCTAATCAATAAATAAAATTAGCATTCTCCTTTTACCATGTAGAAGAGATCAAGAAGAGTGTGAGGGCCCAAATGTATATGAAGGATGACTATCCCTAAGGTTTTTTCCATAGCATCATTAAGAGATCATAGTGAGTTAATTTATAGCATGATGTTCTCCAAGAGTTTAAGTTGATCATACTCATGGGAGGAAATGATATTAATTTTAGATCCCCCATCATATAATAACCCTCTTGTCTGGGTTTGGTTGATATGGTTAGTAATAAAGAGGGGATGATCCATATCATCTAGATGAACAAGGGGTATCTCCACATATTATAAGGTGATGAGGATGGATAATTAAAGGGATCTAACAAGTGTTGTTAGAGTTCATGGATATTTAGGTTCAACCTCTATATACTGTAAGGTCTAAAACATATCTTGATGATGTTGGGGAAAGGTTTGGATCAACTCATACAAAGTCATATTCATTAATGTTTAGTGAATTTGTTTTAGAATTAACCTATGTATTAGTCCAAAGGGGTTGTATTGAGGTGTACCCAAGGTAAAAATCTTGGTCTTGGGTGAAGGCATTTGGGGTGATTCGATGGAATAAGGGTATGTCCATGGGATGGACACCTTGGATTTCCCTTTATCCTTTTAGGATTGTGATTGAGTGACCACATGAATGGTATGGATTTGGAAAGGATGTGGGCTAGTGGGTTTCTTTAGTTCCTCTACACTCTTAGATGAGAGTTAGGGCATAGGTTGATATGGGGTGGTATTTTTTATCTTTTGTCTTATCAGTGGGCTCATGGGAATATCCTATATTAATAAATAATCTACATCACATAGTTTTTGGATTATGTCTTAGAGATATTTATAGTTATTTTTGTCATGTACAAGTGTATTATGGCATGTGCAAATAAAATTGCCATTAAACCAAGATGGATTTGGACTAATAGGATAAAATGGCTTGATGAGAGGTAACACCATGTAGGAAGCTTTTACCAACATTTGCAAGATGGTAGAATAGGATTATAGAAAGGATGGAAAGGAGGTGGAACTTTTAGTTTTGATGGTTAGGATATATACCTTTTTAGGGGTAGACTTAATAAATGGATCTTTGGGTGGTGCAATGATTTTGGTGGATGCTTTTGAGGTGGATGGTTTTTAGATTGAGGTTTTGGTAAGAATAGGTGGAGGTGTGGCTAGAAGTGGAGGTTGAACTTATGGTTTCTTTGGAAATCTTAGTCCTTTCGAGAAGTTATAAGGGTGAGGTCATAAAATAGATGAGGGATGTGGCCCTAGAATGGAAGGTAAATTAGAAATGGGAGGTAAGATGGTTTTGTATTTATGAATCCTTGATGTTTTAATTTTATTTGTTGGTTTGGTTTGTGGTTTTTAGTTGGCTTTGGTGGTGTCAAGTCTAATTTAAATGGAGGATGGATAAGATTCTTATTTGGAAATAAACTTAGGCTATTTATGGGATTTAATGGGGTGATGAAAGTTACTTTGGTTATCTTTGAGGGAGTTGGGTTGGTTGGTTTATCTAAATTCTTGGGTGGGGAGGTTTTTGTTGGTTTAGTTAGGGTAGTGGTAGTTTCACTTATGGAGATTAAATTTTGAGTGGATAATGGTATGGGTGGTGACTCCTTATTGGTTGGGTATGGGAGTATAAGGTGGTGCTAAAACATGGCCTGATCAAGGTTTGGTTGAGATAAAAATTCTATGTTTTGGACTAGACTTGAAAATGATTTATAGATAGGCTCAATTCCATCAGTAGTGGACTCTAAGGATGGACCAACCATAGGTGGGATGGTAATATTTTCATTTTCCTCTATGAATGGATCTAAGGATTTGGAAGGTGATCCTTACATGGAAGGGGTAGGTGGGACAATCTCTTCCTTGGTTTTATTTTTCTAAGGAAAGGTAGATAGATCTAACATGGAATAAAAGGGCATGGGAATGATGATTTCCTCCTTTGATATGCTTTACAAAGGATAGATTGGTGATTAAACTACCTCAATAAGTGGAGAAGGGATGGTTATTTCTTTCTTTTTTATGATTTTTGAAGGAAGGGTAGGTAACTCAACTACCTCAATAAGTGGACAAAGGATGGTGGTTTATTCCTTTATTATTCTTTCCAAAGGAAGGGTAGGTAACTCCACTATGGAAGTGAGTGGAGAGGAAGTGGTGGTTTGGGACATGGGTTTATTAACTATAAGTTACTTAAGAACAACATTAACTATATAAACCTTATGTTTTTGATATGTTTCTATATTAGTATGCTCATTATTTATAGAAGGTGGGTGATTTGGGAATGGTTTTTATAAAATTTCAAGTACTTGATTGCAGGGTGTATTTGGGTTATCCATCACAAGCTCACCCTTGTCAATAAAGTCTTGGATAATGTTTTAAATGTCTTACATCTATCAACATTATGTCTAATGACATGGTGGAAGCTACACACTTCATTTTTCTTATACCAACTTCGTATAGGATGGGAGTAATAAAATTGTTGAGGTAGTTTGATCAGAGGAATTTAAATTATGGATGCTTTTAAATTTTCTAAAATAAAAGAATATGACTCCCCTAGCAGAATATACTTCTTATGCACAAAATATTTTTGGGATTTGAAATTTACTTGGAAGAGGTGGAGGGGTTATGTTAGTTGATCACTGGAAGAGGAGCTATTTTAAGCACAATGACATTGGTTGTTCCTTTAAATTTAGTATTTGCATGTTTGTAGGTTTAGATGAATAATATTCATTAGATTTAAAACTAGAATTTTTATTCCTCAATTTAAGCTTTCCCTTATTAATTACCAAAATCTATAGCTTCTTGGCCATGGTAAATGCCTCATCAAAGGTTTGAAAGGTTTGAACCTGTAAGGTGGTTGAGATGTGTCTCTCACATGCCTGAGAGAAAATTTTAATTAACTTGAGTTGGGGTAAGGAGAAGGGATTTGGTTGATCAACCCTCTCCAAAAATTAATGAAATCAAAAATTGATTCATCATCAAATTTTCAAATGGAATATAAGTTGGTGATATAGAATTTCCTGGAAATGTTGATATAAAAGTGGTTTAAAAAGGTTTGCACTAGTTGAGTAAAAGAAAAGAGGGAGTTCCTAGTGATGGGACATTATTAGTCTACTATGGGTTTAGCTAAGGATATGGGGAAAGTTTGGAGAAGAAGAGCATCATCATAGGCAATTAGATAACATGAACACCTAAACACTCTTAGGTGTTGTTGGGGATCTTCCTTGCTTTAGAATTTAGCAAATTTGGTAAATTCCCATTATGCAGGGTATGGAAGGATTGACATGGAAGGGTGGATGGTATCATTACAAATATGATCATATGAAAAGAGAGTATGGGTCCCAAAAATGGATGACTCTAGATTTTTCATCTTGTCCATCAACATCTTGATGAGGTTATTTTGTTATGGTGCATCCATATAATTATAAAGTATGTTTTGTTGGGGTTGTGAGGGTTCAATGTATTGGTAACTAGTAGAGGGTTGGAAGGAGTCCACTTATTGGTAATTAGCCATAGAATGTTGGGAAGATTCCACATATTTTTAGTTGGCCATGGAAGGTTGGGAAGATGGTGGAGTCATGCATCCCTATAGGTTTATGATATACCCCAGGTTAGGTGGAATAGGTATTTTTTGGGTAAGAGGCATGGTTGGGTTCATTGTTTAAAGGTGTGTAGTCACCTTAGCGCTTATCAATGGGAGAGTAGATGGTATGGAAACCACTAAATTTTGGAAAGGGGTGGAATATGTTGGGTTTTGAATGGAAAGTGGTAAATAAGCAACACTAGTGGAAGGAATCCCAATGGTAAGTGGTTCTTGGGTTACTAAAAGCTAAGTTAGTCCTACATTGAAAGGGTTTGTGATAGGGTTGGTGGATTTAAAATGTGTTTGGGTATTGGTTGGTGGAAGGAATTGGTTTTGGTTAGTGGTGTTTTAAGGGTTGTTGGTGTAAGAATAAGCCTGGGTTACCGTGGGTTGGGTGGAGATAGTGGCAACTGAGATCTCACCCATAAGGTAAATGGGCACGCCATAGGGTGGCTTAATGGAAGGAACCAAAGTAGAGGTATGTTTAAAAATAGTTTCAAGATATTTTTTTAAAACCATGGGGTTATTATCAAGAAGATTATTAAAATCCATATCTCCTCAAGCAAAATATTGAGGCATATTAAGACTTCTAAAATGGTCAGGGGAACTTTTTGCAGTTGAAGTGTGCTCCATGGATGAGGAAGAAGAAGATGGGTGGTTGGTAGGTGGAATTTGGTTTTCTTGGTTTCTAACTTGTCTTGTTAGAAATTACCAACAATGTCAAATTTGGTTAATATAGATTCATATAGATTACTTCCTACTATCAGGCATAAAACATGTTAAACGCATGAATAATCAAAAGGCATAAATTTAATCTATCAAATGTATGAATACATCTCCACTATATTATTTATCACATATGCAATGAAAGGTGGAATAATGATGGAAATGATCTCACACACTCAAAAAGAGAGTAAACAAAATAAAACATTCAAGGAAATCACGTATACGCTAAGAGTACATTTAAATCCTATAATTATGTTTCTCACTTTTAGGCTTATGCCTCAATTTAAAAGTTTATGAGACTCAACTTGGCTTGTATAATGGGTACTAGAATAAGAAGTATAAGGATTGTCTCAAGTTAGTTTAAGGCTCTCAAAATATGTACTAGAATTTAGTACATGGCTTGATATTAGGGACTATCCCCTCGCTTCACACACCACAATGATAAGGGTGTTGGGTGATTAGCTAAGATATAGCAAATTACTAGATTTTATACTTAGCTAATGTACTGAGTTTTGCTTTCTCACCTTCATAGTGAAGTCTAGGTGGGATATCCAAGGGTGAAGGTATACCACTAGGTGATGAAATCCTAGTTGGGCCTTATATTAGTGTTTGATGAATGATTTATATGAGTGGTTTGGTATTATGTGTGTGATAAAAGTGATTTACTACAATTGATTTCACTATTTACTTTAAGCTATGTGATCTAACCAAGAAAGAATTCAATAGACGCAAGTTGTTTTTTAAACCCAAAGGTAATTTTTTATTTCTTTTAAATGAGTAAAATAACTATAATACACCTAAATGTCGAATGAGGATGAAAGTCCTAATCCTAGGATGAATGCTTTCTTGACTTTTTAGAAATGAAGGAAAATGAAAATTTTACCTTTTATAAGAAAGCAAAGAAGAAAAAATACTTGATTTGGAAAATAATAAATTGAAAACTATGATTTCCAATGAAGAAATGAAAGAAAAAACATTTAATTTTAGAAACAAAAGAATTTCAATGGATGAAACTTTCACTAATGCAAATAAATGTCCTAAAACAAATTATGAACCCAAGAAAACTATAGGGTACTACTTAGCATGCTAGAATGTTTCACTATATATATTTTTTATTTTCCTTTATATTTTTAGAAAAAAAGTAAAAACTTTAAAGAAGGGTATGGTTTGGAAGAACCTAGATTTAGTTGTGCACTCATGATCCAGTCAATGTAGAGAGCTCCTCTTTGGCTTGGGAGGATGACTTGAAATAAGAAAGAAGATAGATATGGATTAATTAACAACATAGGTGGGTAGATTACATATAAAATATTATATCCAAGAAGTATTAGACTTCCCTAGAGGGTTGCTAATCTACTCTTTAAATAAGTTAAGTTTAAAAAATGAAAAGAGTTACATTACATAAAGTAATAGAAAGTACTCAATCACAATGAAACAAATGTTTTTAAAGATAAAATGATTTATTTTAAAAAAATGGAATTAACTTGTTAAAAAATAATGCTAAAATATTAAAAATTGATTTAGAAAATAGTTTAAAACTGTGAGATGTGACATAAGTTAAAAAAGTAGACTTTGGGTGAAGGTTGATGGGTGGAATTAGCTTGTTGTTTATGATAAAATAAATTACATAGTGATATATTTTTATCATTATGAAACTAATAATAATTAATTCTATTTATGTTGATTAAGGTATGACCAATACCGATCAAAGGTGATCGATGTCAGTTACTGTGGGTTCTAGTTTTGGGTAGAATGGATTTTGGGTTAGTTGAAAAAAGGATTTCATGGGTTGTTTGGGGTTGGATGATGGTCACAAGGACAAAACAGGTTATTATGGATATCAAACTCAAGGTTTAGATACTCAAGTGACTGAGAATGTTTAGTTTGTGTTTGATGGAAGATCAAGTGTTTCGATTTGTAGAACTCCAACACAATAGGGGATATGGGAGAGATGGGAAGTAGATAAAGACACTAAAATATTGAAAATGAAATAACTAAACTTAAAAAAAGTGAAAGATAATTAAATTTTGGTGTTTTATGGCTTGAAAAAGTCTTGAAGTTGAATGTAAGCTACATGGGAACCAGAATAATCTGGACAAAGTGATGGTGCTTGAGCTCTTCATAGTGAGGTCCTTAAATAATTTACTATCTCTAGTTTTGTTTTATACTTCACTTCAAATCTTGGATTCACTTGGGAGTTATTATTTTATCTCAAAATTTTCAACCTCTTCAGGTAGGGTCTTTAGGTTACCTTATGTAATTGACGTCAGTCTTAGTCAACCAGCATCAGTCAAGGGGTGATCAATGTCACTCAAGAGAGACATAGTCAAGTTTGCCAAAATTAGTAATTTTTAGTTAATTTTGGATATCAATACTAATAGAAGTGGTCCATGTTTATTTAAGGTAGCATTGGTATGCATGAAGAAGAGGTCTAGGAGGTTAGGGCATTAAATGCCTAGGTGGGAAATAATATTAAGGATAGATGTTGATCAGTTAGACATGTGTTTAGGTGGGGAGGTGTAAATAGTCTCTTTTAACATAATTAATTATTTAATTTAGTAAAAATGGGTTAAATGGGTGTGTATATGGGGTTTTAATAAATATCATAAACTAAGGGGTCTGAGGGGGCCAAGGGGATTTTGTTACGATTATTAAAATCATGTTGTGTGGTTTTCTAGAGTTTACAATTAAAAATCCCCTAACCAACCTTGAAAATTCCCTATTTGGATTTATTTTATATTGGTAATAGGTTATTTGAAAAACTTGCTTAATATCCCTCTTACGTATTCATTATTTTCTTCCTCGATCCCTCAATCCTTTGGACTCAATAAACAAGTGAATTTCAAATATTTGGTCTCCATCACCATTTTGGATTCCCTGTTACTCCCTCCTAACCACCCACTCAATTGGGCCTACCATTTTTTCATATAACCCAAATATAATATGCCACCACTACAACAAATAAGGGGTTGGAGAAAGGGAAACCATTAATTGACATAGTGACCCTCAAGAAGGTCACCAAATGGAGGACAATTATTCCCCCTTTCCCTCAAATAGAAACATATTATCCCAAGCCCATTCTTACCTCAAGGCAATCCCCATATTCCATTCCTATAGAACATGTAAAAGCATCATAAAAATTAGTTCCCTTGAAAATTTCTAAATGGATACAAAAAATGCAACAAACAAAAAAATGTATGCAAGACCTAGTCATTGTTTATTAGCCAATAGTCATGTTTTCTTTCAAAAAAAAGGTAAGACAATGAGGAAGGTCTAGAGGAAAACCATAATGGCTGAAGGAGAAAATGTGAAATTGGAGAAAAGAGAAGATGTGTTCTCTTTAACCAAGAGAAGAATAATTCTCCCATATGATATAGGCAATTACATATAAGACCCCAGCACTTTCAAAAACTATGCAGGTGGAGTAACAAAAGAAATGTTTAGAGGTTTTATAAAGTAGTTGATTCAATATGATAAAGGAGTACCATACAAACTTTGACAGACATCATGGATAATGTGTAAGGATCATCTTGAAATATTTATAAATTCATCTAGTTAATAATGAATTCCAAGAGGGATTCAAAACCCAAGTGGGGAGATGTATGCCCCTTTATAGATATTAAGAGGAAAATGGAGGCCAAACTATATTTATTAAGCTAAGTATCTTGGAACAAGGCTTATGATCACCTGAACTTAATAATTCTCTAGATGTAGTGTACACCCTAAAATACATAGATACTAGGAGAGATAGCTTTATTAGGTGGCATCAAGTGATGTATAATTTATTACTACAACAATTAGTTATGAAGAGTATTCCTCTATAATTTTAGGGGAAATGAGGATCAATGGTGTGATTAACCAAAGTGGGAAAATGGTCAATAGGGCTATCTTTGAAGACCTTATTTAGATAACAACAAAGAGTTTCAAATTAGAGGTTAAGGAAATAGTATATAAAACCCATGATGCTTTTATGTAGTTGATAAATTTTGATAAAAGAAGGTTCCTTAGCATAGAGACCCTTCATGTAGATGTTGGGGCTACATTGAAAAAACATAGAAAAATGATGGATAGACTCTCGAAGATCTTCAAAAGACATCTATTGAAATTTTAATCAATTGAGATGGACTTTTAGGTGAGCCATTATTTCTAGTTGTAAATTCAAGTAAGTAAACAAGCATCCCTAACTACCTTTCCTCCACCATCTATTTTAGTTACAACTACTTCTAAAATGGTAGGTTTGGCCATACTTGTAACCTTAGTTATAACTATAATGACTATCAGATCCAAAGTGTCAACAACTACAACTACCTCTTTGTAGAGATTTTCCTTTATAATTGCATTAGTTGGTTATAACATAATTTTTTTGTAATAATTTTTGTCTCTTGTGAACGATTGGCTACATCATGGCAATGTATGTCGTGCATGACTCTTCATGAGAAATCCCAATAGTGTTGAAAATTTGAAGATGGCTTGAGAGATGAGGCATACCCATCCTAAGCCTATATATACATGTATCTCTCACATTAAAAAGGTAGGAAATTTTTTGACATTCAATATATATAATAAATCCTTTGGGTTATTTATCAAGTTTGTGTTGTATGACCATCTCTTTCATTTTTGTGTTACATTGAATATGTGATTTAATCTAAATGGTATCTTAGTTATTTGATATGTGTTATAGTAGTTTTAGATGGATTGTGGGTAATTAATAAGATTTTATCAATCAAGAATGTGTAGTAACAATTTTAGGTTAATAAATCTTGCTTTCATGTAATAAGTTTGCTAGGTTAATATTTAGTTTTGTGTAAAAATTCGACTTTGATGCAAATTCATAGACTGAGCTATAGCTAATTGATGGTAATTTCTATTTATTAGATATAATATTTTATTAGGACATGTAACTAAAATCCTAGAAACAACCTTTAGCTAATGACTTTAATTTAATTTCATTTTATCTCTCAGACCTCTTTACTATGACTGTTAGTTTTATGTGCCAAAATAACAAGTTTCAAGTATTAATCTATGGTGTTTATCCTTATTTTAAATCTAGTTAGAAATAATACATGCTCTCTATCTACAAATTATATTTTATGCCTTACCCTTCCCTTTGTTTACAATTTCATTGAGTCATACCCACTTTAAAATAAATCCATTATCATCCACATCAAGTAGATCTAGGATTCACATCCATATCTAATCCATCTGGGTTAATAGTTTCTTTGTTATCCACCAATCCACCAATGGTTATTGTAAAACTCAATACCATACAACTCATTCCCTAGAGTGGAGTTCACTTCCTTTGAGATCCTAAAATGTTATAGGCCACCTTGCAAGGTTTCATGGGTGTGTATAAAACACACATTAACAAATAACACACACACACACACACAAAAAGATTAATTAATATTGTTAGAACATAACTATATAATGAAAAGGGGGTGAATAGTATACTTATTAACTTAGTCCTTTTAAAAACCTTTTAATGTAGATTAAAAATATATGTAGAGATCACAAACACAGAAATAGACACAACACAAGATAGACCATGAAAAACCCAATATGGTAAAAACCACCATGAGAATAACTATTAGAATCTACCATTCTAATCAAGCCTCATAATAAGGAACCTTATTGGTTATAATTTTTAAGGGTACCAACCCTAAGGAGACATTTATCCCTTAATTTAAGAGCACCTACTCTAAAGAAGCACCCACTCCTTATCTAAGCACCAACTCAACTTGTCTAATAGTACCAACTAATTAAATCTACTATGGAGCTACAACTAGAAATTACAACATAGATTCATAAATGAATCCAATTCTTTGTTCTTTTTTACAGGTCTAGTCTATAACTGCTCATACTATGCACTTCATCTCTCTTCTCTTCCCTTGTCTACTATTCCCCTCTTGTTTTGTGTCTCTATATTTCTCTATTTGACACAATTCAATAATTCTATCAGCTTATGCATGTATCCTAAATGTCTTACATATAATCAATTTATCTAGGGTTCCATTATCTTCTCTATGATCACACTTTTTCACAAACACATCACGCTTTGTTCTACACTCAATTCATTATCAATTGAACTATAAATTTCATGCATCTTGAACTCATGCTATACCTCTATAATTCTTGGTCTCATTACTATTTATATAATTTTGTATACTCTATTTTTGATGCACATGCACATTTACATAGATTTGATCGATTACAATAATCAAACTCATTATCTATGTCATCATTTATGACTTAATTACATATTCATGCATGTTCTTATACTTGACCATTAGACTAGTCAAATCTTTAAATATCAACCATTCATATAATTTTGGTGCCATGATCTGATGGTCTTCATTTAAACTACTCAACTTTAAAACATTTCCATTTGATCAATCTTTGAAAGGCTCAACTCTCTTTTGGATCCTCATATGCTTGTCAACTTTAATTATTTAAATATAAAATGTGTCTATTGATCTTCTTGATCTGAGCTCCCACATGTCGTTATATCTTCAAACTAGCATGATCTTTACTTATATTTTGATGTTAAATGTCAATATATTTATCCCATCTCACTACTTCCTGAGTCTTTATAATACTTACACTCCATCAATATTTTAAAACTTGTTTAGTCTTTAACAAATCACTATGTTGATAAACCTTGAGCACTTTATCCCACTTAGTCCACTTGCTCCTTTGGATCTCCTTTGCATGATCCCCTGCTCACTTCAAATCTTCTAGAAATGTCAAACTTTATCTCTACTTAGCTCTCAAGAATGTGACACTTGGAATTAGTGTATGCCTTCTACACATTGCTATCAATTCTTGCTATTGATATACTTGGAAACCTTTCATTGATCATTGACTTATTAAATTTAAAATATAGTATAGATTTAGTATTCAATGCTCCATGATTGTGGAACTTGTTACTATCACATTTACTTAGATCTTCCTTTGACAAATTGACTTTCCTACACTTCATTGTATATTAAATGTATGATTAAGCACTAGCTATTGATTAAGCTAGGACAAATAGTAATTCTAAGACTTAATAAATATAAAGTCTTGATTACTACTTTAAGTCAGCAATTATTAGGTCGAAGGGGCCAATTTTACAAACACTATAAGGGCTTAAGATATAACTTAAGCTAATAGGTCCTGACTATATCCAATTAACATCAAAATAGAAAATCATATGAATGCCATGACTTAAACCCTTAGGTTTTAATTGAGAAACCCTAAAATATTTGAGAGCAAATATAATTCAATTCTATGTTCATCACTCTTCATCTGAACCTATGGACCACATATCTAAGATGCTCATGAAAAAATCATAACATATCTTCTATTTGTTTCCTTTGAAAATGTCCATAAATTGTCTTTATAAAAGTATGATAAATTTTCAAGACCTTGTGTAGATTTGACTAAGTATTGGGACCATTTCAATATGCTTAGAAGTCTAACTTTTCACCTTCATAACTCTTGTTGTGCTTAGTCACATGACTAATTTAGTGCATAAGATCCTCTTGCATAGGGGAATTCATCCATATATACATTTTATCTTGAATCCTTCATACATATAAGATATGACATCATAAAAATGCCTTCTCATATTTTTCTTACAACCTACAAATTTGACTATGGGAAAACATTTTCAAAATTCTTGGGAGTCCAACTTTTCTCATGCATATCTTTTGTTTCACTACATTGCATGACCTAAGATTCAACACATAGAAACTAGGAATACAAATGAACAAACCCATGTGATCATTTTATCTTGATACATCCATGTGTGTAAATTTTGACCTCTTCAATATGCTTACTTAGCTTTATTTATCCCTTTTGAAAATTTGGCTAAGTATAGAAATTTAGTGATTTTTATCTGAGTAGCCAACTTTACATCCCTATATATTCTACCTCACTTCATTACATAAATTCAAATATATCACATAACAACTAGGGAATAATGTGATCACAACCATAAGACCAACTCCCCCAGACTCATCCACATGTGGCAATGGTGATGTTAGCAAACTACATTCCTATATTTTCCTATCATAGACCCAAAATGTCTAGATGATCAATATGAAGAACCAGATTAATTATACTCATGCAGACAAGCATTCCAATATCCTTGAACTTTGATAGGATCCCTTGCACATACTCAAATCACCATATTCATCCTTGATCATTAATGACATCTATAGTTCCAATGATCTCCATTTTGACATCAATGCCATGCTCGTAATGTCCCTTTTGACATCAATTGTAATCATATTTCTAATAATCTCCCTCTTTGTCATTGATGGCAAACTTAATGCTATAATATTATAATATTCTACTCCTTCTCTAGCATTACTTGCATTAGCTTATGATGAGTATGAATTAAATATATTCATACCAAACTTACTCCCCCTTAGGCAATCACATATTTGCCTAATACTCAAATTGGACACTTGCTTTGCTTCTTCTTTAACATTTTCACCCTTTCTCTAAACTTTTGCAGAGAACATTTGCTCTTTTTCTCACCCTTTGAAATAAATGGTAAAGGGAATATTTCTCAGTATTGGTCCAAATGTTTCTCCTCCTTTTATCAAATAAAGGATTTTGTTTAAGAATCTTCAACCATCAACTCATTATATGTTTTCAAAAGTATGCATACCAGAGTTTCCTTTTCTCTCTTATTCTAGGGATTAACAAGGCTTATATGAGACTCCTGCTAGACTCATTCCCTATCACTAAGATCTAGTGATGTGATGTAGGATCCACCACTCCCAACTTCTATCTCAGATAATCAAATTTTCCTTGGGAAAAGGTTTGGTGAATATGTCTACAATTTGATCCTGAATTAAAACATACTCCATTGTGAACTCTTGATATACAACCTTTTATCTTAATAAGTGATACTTAATTGATATATGTTTGGTTCTATAATGCATCACTAAATTATTTGATATATTAATAGCACTTGAATTGTTAAAAAGAATATAGATAGGTGAATTTGACTCTACATTGATATCTCTAAGTGTTTGCTTTATCCACAAGACTTGAGTGTAACATGCCATTGTTGCGACATACTCTATTTTTATTGTAGAAAAAGTAAATGAATCTTGATTTTTATTTAGCCATGAAATAATTCTATTCCAAGGAAAAATGTACCACCACTAGTGTTTCTTCTATCATCAACACTTCCTACCCAATCAATATTTATATATGTTATCAAAGTGAAATGTTCACTTTTAAGATACCATAAGCCATAGTAAATTGTGTTATTGATGTATCTAAGGATCCTTTTCATTGTATTGGCCTGTGACTCTATAGGAGCAGCTTGAAATCTTTCAACCATGCACATTACTTACATGATATCAGGTTTTTATGCAATTAGGTATAACAAACTACATATAAGTGATATGTACATAATATGAATTGCAACAAGGACTCATCCTCTTTGTTCAACTTGAATCTAGTTATCATAAGAGTACTAACTAGTTTTATATCTTCTATTCCAAACTTTTTAAGCATTTCTTTTACATACTTGGTTTGGGATAAAAATATCCCTTCATCAAATTGTGTTATTTGTCGACCAAGGAAGAAATAAATTTCTCTTAGTATAGACATATCAAATTTACTTTGAACTTATGTAGAAAATTCTTTGCACATTTTGTTATTTCTACAACTAAATATGATGTCATCTACATAAACAACAATAATCAACATATGCTCACCTTCAGATTTGAGGTATAGATTGTTGTTTACACATCCTTTATTAAAACCATGTTATTGTAGGTACTGGTCCAATCTTTAATAGCATGCCGTAGGTGCCTATTTTAGTCCATATAGAGATTTATTTAGACTACCTACATAGTTCTAAAAATTATAAACCTTTAGGTTGTTCTATGTATACTTCCTCTTATAGGTTCCCATTCAAGAAAGCAGACTTAACATCCATTTGATAGACTTTGAATTTATTATAAATAGAGAATGTTAAAAACATTCTTATAGCTTCCAATATAGTAATTGGAACAAATGTTTCCTTAAAATCTATTCCCTCTACTTGTGCATATCTTTTTCACAGCAATATTTCTTTATTTATTATAACAACTCCATCCTCATTGAGCTTATTTCTAAAGACCCTCTTTGTACCTACCACATTCTTATTTGAAGGTCTTGGAAATAATTTCCAAGATTTGTTCTTTTTAATTTATCTCAGTTATTTTTCCATGGCTCTTATCCAATTCTCATCCTTGATAGCTTCAATGTAGCTCTTAGGCTCAATTTCAAACACTAGAGAAAAACTTACTTGCTCTTTGTTCATTGTAGATCTTCTCCTTAACTGAACTCCTTCATTCTTATTTCCAATGATCTGATATATAAGATGATCCTTTTGAATAAATATTGGAGGTGAATTTTCATTTGCTTCCTCATGCTATTAATTAGTTTCTTCCTCTTTATAATCTAATTCCTCATTATAGATTTCTTTGTTAGGTTCAACATGTTTCATGCCTTCTTCAACCTTGACACTGATACTCTCTTTAATCTTGTGTAGCCTTTTATTGTAACAAATGTAGGCTTTGATTTGGGTAGAATAACCAATAAATATTCATTCATCACATCTTGATTCAAAGCTTCCCAATTTATCATTTTTTTTTGATGTAGCATTTGCTTCCAAACACTCTGAAGTACTTAATAGAGGTAGGCTTTCCATACCATAGCTCATAGGGAGTTTTTTCACTATTTACCCTTAATTTAACTCTATCCAAAATATATATTAATATTTGGATTGCTTCTCTCTAGTATCCATTAGGTAACTTAGCCTCTTTTAGCATTTTTTAGCCATCTCCTTGACTATCATGTTTTTTCTATCAACAACTCCATTATGTTATGGAGTCCTTTCTGTAGAATAATGACTTTTGATCCCATGCATCTTAAAATACTCTATGAACTCATTTGAGGTGAATTTTCCACATTTATCAAATCTTAAGAATTTAATTTTGTATCCAATCTCATTCTCCACCATGGCCATAAAGATATTTAATCTCTCAAATACTAGTGACTTGTCCTTAAAAAAGGTTACCTATGCCATTATTGAGTAATCATATAAAAATAACATGAAGTATCTATCTCTTTAGATCTTCTTATCTTAGTTTGACCAAAAATATTATTATGAACTAATGCTAGAGGCTTTGTAGTTTTATACTTCTTTGTTTGAAATCTGACACTTGTTTGCTTTCCTAGTTGACATTCCTTGCAAGTAGTATCTACAAGTTTAGTTATCTAGGCATGTTTCTAACACACTTATTTGAGCTCACTATGATTAGGTTATGAAATTTGACATAACCTATTATTATATACCTTAACCAACTCTCATCAATATGTCCTATCAGGTAACTATTACCATTCACTTCAACAAGATTATAGATATTTCTTTGAGTTCTTTTCCCTTACACATCTAGTCTTCTAGATTTTTTTAACTTGAAAAATTATGCATTAAATGTGACATTATATTCATTGTCACACATTTGGTTCACACTTATTATATTATGCTTCAATCCTCCAACATAAAGGACATCAAGTGTAGGCATTTTTCCATCTATGTTCAAGGTTTCTTTACCTTTGATCTTTACTATAGTGTTGTCTCCCAGACTAACATATACTTCCTTAAATTTTCTCAATTTGATGAAATTACTCTTATCACTAGTCATATGATTTGAGAAACCACTGTATATCACCCATAGATTATGTTCTTTATCATGGAGTGCAGTTTGAGCAATCATATATTGATCTTTCACTTTCCAAACATCCTTGGGTTTATTATATGGCTTTTTTTCTCCTTTTTATAGATTTGTGAACCTTTGTTCACACTAGGAGGCACGCCTTTCTTTACACTGTGTAATTTTTATCTTACAAAGCTAGTTATACATTGTTTATCTATGTGACTAAAATTATTACAATTATAACATATTACATTTGTATCTAATCAAGGAGCAAATAAGTTTCTATTTAAAAAAATTGTTCTCCTTTTAGATACAACTCTATAATCAATAAACCTATGACCAAATTTATTACAGGTATAACAATAACCATATAAAGATGAGGAATACTTGGTCATAACATTTATTTAAGTAGTATGAGGATCTATTCTAAACTTTGGCTTCTTTAAGTCTCTCAATTTTATGTATCCATCTGCATCAGATATATTTTTCTTCTTCTCTTCAATCTTATTTTAAACTTCAAATTTCTTCATGTCAATAGTACTTGTGTTTGTCTTTGTGTCCTATAAATCTTTCTCTTTATTTTCTCTTGATTCTCCTTCTACTTTGAAGTTATCATATAGATTAGTAGATGTACTGGTTATTGAATTTTTTCCTTTTTCATAACCAAGACAAGATATCTCTTTAGAATGATTTCAAGAGTTAATCAATTCATCAAGAATGTGTGATCCTCCTATCAACTTCAGAATTTTGTCTAGTTATCCTTTAGCTTTCTTAAGCTCTTTTTTCAAAGACACTATCTCTACTTCTAACTTAATGTATTCATCAGATTTAGATTGTATTTTAAGTTTGACTACATCTTCTATTATTATAACCTCTTCAACTTGTGTCTCTATGCTAACCACCATCTGATCAAATTTCTCAAGACTTTTGGACATTTTCTCAATCTCTTTTTGTCCAAACTTCTTCTATTTTGAGTTCTCTTTTCTCATCTTGTCTATTTATTCTAGAGCACAAATGAGTTCAAATTAAAGATCCACTTCTCCTTCTTCTTCTTCATTTGAGTCTTAAACTTCTTCTTGATCCATAGAAGCTAATCCTATTATATTGAATAGGACATTTTTTTCCTTAGCCACAAAAGAACAATGATGATGATCATCATAATTATCATTTTCATCCATTGAATCACTATCTTATTTTCAATATAGGCCTTTCTTATTTTGTAATAAGTTATTCTTCTTGGGATAATGGGTTTTCACCTTTTTACTAATCTTTACTTGATTAGAGCTATCCTTTTTATTTTAAGTGAATTTAGTATAAAAATTTCCTACTTTACCATAGTTAAAGTATTTTAAGGGTAACTTACCTCTACACTTTCCAGACCCTCTCTTTAATCTTCTGACAAAGTTGGCTTCTTCTTCGTTAGTCTCCTTAGATATGGATGTAGGTGTTTCTACCTTTATTAGTTTAGATGCTTTGAATGTAGCTTCTCTCTTGAAGGTGTCTACTATTCCCATTCTCATATCATAGGTAGTGAAGGTTCCATGCAAATCATCAAAAGTGAGTTTATCTAGATCTCTTTCTTCTTTTATTGTAGAAATTTTAGAGTCATGCCTAGATGGTAGAGATCTTAGGACCTTTTTAAAAATGATTGATTCTTTCATCTCTTATCTAAGGCCTTTGATTGAATTGACTATTTCATCTACTATGAGGAGGTATTCTATAATTTTCTCTTCTTTATTAATTTTAAGGATCTCAAAATTGCCTTTGAATGTTTGTAGCTTGGCCTGCTTTACCTTGTCATCACCTTCATAGATGATCTTCAATTTGTTCTAGATATCTTGTGAATTTTTATAATACATCACTTTGAATAATCTAAATTAGATAATCCACATAAAATAGCATTCTCATCCCTGGCATTTATCTCATTTTCTTTCTTGGTAGCTTGTGTAGAAGGAGATGTATATCCATTTAGAATAGACATCCATACATCAAAACCTAATGAGGACACATATGCTTCCATTATCATGTTCCAAAATGCATAGTTTATTCCATCAAAGAGAGGTGCCTTATTTGAGGAAGAGCCTTCTTGACTAGCCATTTGTGTTCATCATCTAGGATCTACCTAAGATGATTAAACTTATTTTAAGGAACCAGGGCTCTGATACCAATTGTTAGAACACAACTATATACTAATAAGGGGGTGAATCAATATATTGATTAACTTAGTCATTTTCAAAACCTTTTAATTTATATTAAAATTATAAGCAGAGATCATAAACACATAAATAGACACAACACAAGATATATCATGGAAAACCCAATATGGGAAAAACCACCATGAGAATAGCTACTATAATATACCATTTTAATCTAACCTCATGATAAGTAATCTAACTAGTTACAATTTTTAAGGGCATCAACCCTAAGGAGACACTAATCCCCTGATTTAAGAGCACCTACTCTAAGGAAGCACCCAATCCCTATCTGAGAACCAACTCATCTTGTCTAAAAGCACAAACCAATTAGATCTACTATGGAGCTACAAATCCAAATTACAACATAGATTCACAAATGAATCTAATCCTTTGTTTTTTTATTATAGGTCTAGTCTATAACTAGTTATACTCTACATTTCATCTCTCTTATCTTCCTTTCTATACTCTACCCCTCTCATTTTGTGTCTCTATATTTATCTATTTGACACAATTCAATAATTCTAGTAGCTTCTGCCTATATCCTAGATGTTGTATATATAAGCAATTGATCTAGGGTTCTAATATATTCTTTGTGTTCACACTTGTTCACAAGCACATCATGTTATATTATGGACTCAATTTATTATCACATGAACTATAAGTTTCCCACATCTTTAATTCATGTTATATCACCATGATTCCTAGTTACTAATTATAACATTTTTTGGACTCTAATTTTGATGCACATGCACATTTACATAGATTTGATTGATTATAATAATCAAACTCATTATCTATGTCATGATTTATGACTTACCTATATGTTCTTGCATGTTCTTATGCTTAACCATTAAAATGATCATATATTTTTAATTATCAACCATTGATCTTAAGTTTGACACCATGATCTGATGATCTTCATTTAAATTTCTCAACTTTAAAACATATCCATTCGATCAATATTTGATAGGCTCATGCTCTCCATTAGATCCTTTTACACTTTCAAACTTAATTATTCAAATTTAAAATGTTTTCATTGATATTATTGATATAATCTCTCACACATCATTATATCTTCAAGCTAGCACAATATTTACTTCTATCTTAAAATTAAATATCAAGCTCTTTATCTTATCTTATTACTTCCTAAGTCTTTAAAATGATTATGCTCCATTGATATTATATAAGTTTCCCAGTCCTTAAATACCCATTGTGTGAATAAACCTTGAGAACTTTATCACACTAATTTTACTTGTTTCATTGGATCTCCTTTGTATAATCACATGCTCACCATCAGATCTTCTAACAAGCTCAAACTTTACCTCTACTTATCTCTCAAGAATGTGACACTTGGCATTAGTGCATGCCTTATACACATTATTTTTAGTTCCTACTATTGAGAAACCTATTCAATTATTGACTTTGAATTACATCATATATTTACTATTTAATGCTCCATGATTGTGACACTTGTCACTAACACATTTACTCGAATGTGCCTTTGATAAATTGACTTTGTTTTGCTTTGCTTCATTAGATATTCAACATATGATTAAGAGATAGATATTGATCAAAGATAGGATAAATATTAAGTCAAATACTTAAGAAATATAAAGTCTTGATCATTGCTTCAAGCTCATAATTATTAGGTCGAAGGGGTCAGTTTTACAATGACAACAAGGGCTTAAGATATAACTTAAGCTACCAGGTCCCAGATATATCTAGTCAACATAAAAATAGAAAAGCCTGTTAATTCCATGACTTATACCCTTAGGTTTTAACTAATAAACCTTATAGTGTTTGAGAGTAAAGATAATTTAATTTTGGGCTCATCACTCTTCATCTGAACTTGTAGACCACATATCTAAGATTCGCATGAAAAACCCATAATAGATCTTCTATCTATTTTCTTTGTAAATGTCTATAAGTGGTATTTTTAAAATAATGACAACCTTGTGAATATTTAAATAAGTATGGGGACCATTTCAATATGCTTGGAAGGCTAACTTTTCACCTGCATAAATCTTGTTGCACTTAGTCACATGACCTGCACTTTAGCACATAAAATCCTCTTGCACAGGAGATTCTATACATATATCTAGTTTATCCTAAATTATTCATACATGAAATATATGACAACATAAAAATGACTTCTCAAATTTTTCTTATAACCTACAAATTTTAACTATGTGGGAGAACACTGTCAAAATGCCTGGGAGCCCAACTTTGCTCATGCATATCTTTTTTTGTGCTACATTATGTGACCTAAGATTTATCACATAAAAAATAAGCACAAAAATAAATAAAACCATGTGATCATTTTTTATTAACACATAAATTTATGAAAATTCTAACCTCATCAATATTCTTACTTAGCCCTGTTTAGCCCTTTTGAAAATTTGGGTAAGTATAGAAACTTAGTGATTTTTGTTTGAGTAGTTAACTTTGCATCCCCATATATTCTATCATGTTTCATAATATGACTTAAAATTTGACACATAACAACTAGGGACTAATGTGATGACAACCATATGAAAAACTCCCCTAGACTCATCCACATGGGGGAATGTTGAACTCAACAAACTAACTTCTTAGATTTTCCTATCATAGACCCAAAATGTCTATATGATCAATATGAATAACTAGATAAATTCCACTCATGCACATAAGTATTATAATCATCATTGACCTCTAATAGGATCCATTTCACATCTTAAAATCACCATATTTATCCTTAAGCATTAATAACATCCATAATGCCAATGTTATCGCTTTTGACATCAATGACATTCATATTGCCAAAATATATAAAATATGTAATAAAAGGAAAAAAATAAGGGTATGTTCAAATGTCCCAAACAACATGCATATACATGAAGAATTACATAAATAAAGGACATGTTGATAATGTCACACACAACACACAAACTATCATATAGATTCATCAATAAATTATTATACATAAGGTCCAAGGGCCAACACAATAAAAAATAAAAATTTAAATATACTATGTACAAGTAAACAACATCAATATGACATAGAATTATCAAAGATAGTATATATTATGCATATTCCATGTCATCATACCCTGTCAAGTAGCATGTTCATGTATGATAAAAAAATTTAATATTAACAAGACATTTATATGTACTATGAAATCTCAATAGTGTAAGGACTATAGAATTATAACACCTACATACTATCACCTATGAATAAGATGACCCTAGTTTAGTAAGACCAATGGCTAGAGGAAATTCCAACATATTAATATGTATAAATTCTTGTATGTGATTCACAACACCTCATAGATACCCATTAAATGCATATGTCGTATATAAATAATATGATATTTACTAATCATAAGATAAATAAAATATTTTAAATATGTAAATTAGATTGTTTATCATTCTTATGTCCTGATTTTGTATTTTTTAATACAATATTTGAATTTTTTTGAATTTTTGAGAATATATGATTTTTTTATATTTTTTAAATAAGGAAAATCAAAAAAATAGACATTGAAATGAAAAAAGGTGTTGAAAATAGAATAAAGGGGAAACTTTTGGATAGTTCACAACAAGTGTCATTGAAATATATATACTAGAAAAGAGTTGAATTGGCCAAATATAAGGAACTTGCACCCTATTGAATGTTAATTTTAAATATTATAAATATGTAGGAGACTAAAAAAAGTATGAAAATATCTTATTTTACTTTCTCATTTCTTCAAATGTATAATTTTTGAAAGATGTCACATATGTGAAAAATTGAGCTTGAAACAAAGTGATGTTGGATGAAAAACCTAAAATTGCATACTAAGACTATGTTGTCTAAAAATTGAAAGAATTAAGGATCTATGTTCTATAAACTTATATTTTATCTATAAAGAGGTAAAATATGGGATTGAACAACTAGGATAGTATTGGTCAACATTTCTATCATGTTTTGGTCAATTATCCTAAAAGTAAAAAATGATAAAATTTTGAAAAAATATTATGCAAGAAGATAGATAAATGACACTTTGAATGATATTGAATAATGTTTTAAGACTTCCTATATCCAAATGGATAAATATAATTTCCAAGAGGCCAATAAGTAAATTAAATCCAAAGGCATGAAAGAATGGATCAAATGATCACAAATGCAAAAAAATGGAGGAAAAAGATACAACACATAAAAAACTATGTATAATAATTTTTAATTTATGTTTTGAATCACTTCAAAGTATTTACAAAAATTAACCATGAAAAATCTATCTATTTTTTCCATCAAGATAGGAATTGAAGCAATACGTGATGAGTAGTAAATGACTCACCTTATTGGAGTGAAAAGTATTAGATGTGTTAATATTAAAATAAATACATGTGTCATATTTAGTGATAAATATATCTAAATTAATATCCATGTGAAATTGAGTAGGATAAATTTATCTATATTATGTTGTAATTTTATGCATTTGTTTCAAATAAGATACCTTTTTTCCTATACACTTTCTTTTACTTTGTTGTCTTTTGAACATTTTTCACCTCTTGATTAGAAACCTTTTTATAAGATATAAAATTGATAAGCATGATTTAATTCTACATATATGTATCATTAAATTGTAGTGGTGGATGGGGAGGAGGAGGTAACATGGAATGTCTAGGATACTCATACTTGATCCTTAAAATTCTATTAACTTAATTTCAATAAATATACTTCAAACATATATGAACCATATAAAGTATGACATGAATTTTTAATAACCATTTGTATCCCAATATAATGGCAAAAAATCCATTTTGATGTAAAATTAAAAAAACAAGTGAATAGTATAACATGGCATATTTGAAGAGGTAACATAATATGTCCCAAAGTGGTTTGTTTCTTACCATTGAAAGACTTAACACTTTTAGTAGTTTATTTTTTATCACTTTGGTATCCTAATAAATAAATAAAGGTGATTGTACATGCATTTTATTTTGATCCATTATCAACTTTCACACTATGAATAGATTCTTGATCAATATGAGCTCATATACATAGAGTGGAAATCAAAAACATCATCAACTATTTCATTAACATCAAAAGTAATAATAGGATGTCGTGAAACATTTTTAGTAACTATATCAATAATACTATCCAAAGGATGATCATATTATGTATGAGTTAGATAAGCATTATAATTATGATGAAAATTTTAGGTATCCTTATTAATATCATGTTAATGGATCATTAAAAATATTGAGCTTAGCATTTCCAAAATTTTAGGGTTTGTTTCCTTTATGGGATTTTCTACCTCTATGACATTTATGTCAATAATATCCTAAATTATATTCTTTCATTTATAATATATGTTTGTAGAATGACCATTGCATCAATGCTAATAACAATATTCATTTTTATGTGCATGCCCCCTGCTCCTTGCATGTGTATGGAGTTTTTGGATGCTGCAGGCACACAGGCATGAGCACGTACTTCAAGATTGGTCTAGGCTGCTATAGATATGGTGGCTAGAGTGGCTGAAACTCTACCAGCGAATGGGGATAGGATCCTAGTCGTGGAAGGGGGTTCTTCTCCAATCATGGATTTAGTAAATGGTTCCCCTATTTTTGGTTCTGTCCCTGGGTCTAAGGGAAAAACTTATGCAGACGTGGTTGCTTTTGAAGCTGAAATTCATGATGTGAAATGCCATGCTTCTGTTGGGAGACTAAGTGAATCACCTGTAAGTGCTTTAAAACCTATCAGGATTAATCTTGATCCTGATACTGTTAAAGAAATCTTTGATCAGGCAGAGTACTTTTCAAAGTCTGTGGCTATTTGTAGATTTCGTGGCTTCTGGCCATCTCATGCCAATTTACATGTCTAGATATCCCAGACATGGCTGCCACTAATTGATGGAAATGTTGAAATTTATCCTTGTGGTAAAGGTTTTTTTATAGCTTTATTTCACATTGCTGAGGACAGTAAGACTATTCTTTCCAACAGAAATTTCTTCTGGCAGGGTAAATACCCTCTCTTCGCCAAATGGTGGCATATGGATTTCAACCCTGTTACGAAAACCTTCAACAAGATCCCTGTCTGGGTTCGGCTCCCTAAATTACCTTTGCATCTATGGCATGAATAGGTGTTTAAAACCATCAAAAATGCTATAGGGGAATTTTTATTTGTGGGCGCAGAAACCAAGAGGTATTTCAGATCAACTTGTGCTTGCCTTATGGTTGAGGTGGATGTTTCTAAGGGCCTTCCTGAGGTGATTTGTCTGGATTCCCCTAAGGGATCTTGGATGAAAATGTTATATTTTGAAGGGCTACCTTTTAGATGTAGAAAGTGTCACCTGACGGGGCATGTAGCTGCCCGGTGCACTGCAAGGAAATCCAGACCCAGAAGATCTCCTTCTTGGTGGGTTGAAGCTGATCATGATCACTATATTGTAGAACAACCTGAGGAAGCTTCGACTGATTCTGAGAATGAGAATGAAAAGAGTATCTTATCTACTTCGAGGAATCAGGAGTCTCAGCTGGAGACTGTTCTTGTTGAAGGTTCGGTGGAGATTGGATTATGTAATCTTCCTGAACCGATTTCCAAGGAGGTGGTGGTTCCTTCACCTATTTTGATGGATTCTCCTAGGAGTCAGTTTTTGGCTGGTTCTCCTAAGGTTCTAGCTGAGGTTTTGTCGCCCCCTGGGCTTCATGATTCTTGGCCTTCTGAGGAATGGGTTGCTGAGGTAGCTAAGGTAGAGGATGGCTGGACTACTGTTAAGAGGAAAAAATCTAAGCCTCTGGTCCCTCCTCTAGATATGAAACTTCGGTCTTGTAAAAAAAAAATAACTATTAGTTTTTGTTTGTCTAGCTTTTATCTGCTATTTTCAGATTACTGGTTAATCTGGTTTAGCTTTTGGAGGTTCCAGGTTATTTCGTTTTGTGGGAGTGCTTAAGGTTTATATCTTATCTTTTGTAAAGGGTTTCGGGGCCCCTTCAAAACCTATTTTTACCTTAATCTAAAACAATATTCATTTTTATCAATGAATTTATTTTGTGGTTTATTAATTTCAACATCATATGGATAAGGCAAAGTGATTAAGTGACATTAAAGTAACTTTTTTATAATTTTATAAGGTGGTTGTGGTAACCTATAAAATTTACCATATGGTTGACCCAATAAAACAACTTTGTTTGTAGGTTGAGAAAAACATTGACTTGTATCTTTGCTTATGATTTAATATCTTATGTCTTGGATTTTTAATATGTTTTTATTTGAAAATTGGTTGTAGTAGTTGTAGTATATGTATATGTGTACTTAAGGTTTTTAAAATCAATAAGTTTTATTTTTTTGTCTCTTATAGTATGAAAAAACTCTTTAAATGATTTTAAGTTCTTAAATATAATTGACTCATATAATGGTTTAATAAAAATTTGTTTGAATATGTTATGTATTTCATTATGTAAAAATGCATTATTCATTTTAGTCAACATAATATTTTAATTAACCACATAATCACTGATGGGATCACTAGTTCCTTGTTTAAGCTTAACAATTTAGGCATAAAAATGTTTCTCATCAATGTTTATATAAAAGTGTTTGATAAATAAATATTTTAAAGTATTAAATGGTTTCAAATATTAAGTACCTAAGTCATACATCTAACACAAATCATATTATTTTAATCTCCTTCGAAAAAAATTAATTATTAACTTATCATTGAATACATAATCCAAACATGTTGGATGAAAAAACAAGAGATGTTGTTTAGGATATCCTTTACCCCCATATAAATTAAGATTAAGATCTAAAAATACAGTAGGTAAAGGATAAGATGATATATAATGTGAAAAAGGATTATGAAGTAAATTATAAGAATCTAATGTTTGGCTAGTTTTTGGGATAGCTTGCTATAATTGTAATACCTTAGCTAACTGAAATATAACTACTTGCTTGAGGGATTATGCATTAGATAAGTTATGTATTATAGTATATGTATATACCAAAATTATATTGGATTACATGTTTTGTTATAGGCATATAAATCTTAAGTAAACCATGTGTTTCCCCTAATCCTAAATATGTGTATGTGATAGTAGTATCAACACTAGTAGTGTCCATACCTATAATAATATTATAATGGTTTTCTTGACATAATTATTTTGTTATTGAGATGTCATTTCTTGATAATTTTAAATTTTTCCTTTTCATGCTGAAAATATTAAGGAATCAATTTCATTTGGATGGTTATCAAGGTATTGACTAAACTCTTTGGCATCTATAATATTAAAAATACCTTCTTGAATATTTTTATACTTGTTGGTTTTATCACTTTATATATCCATAATATCTCCATCAAGGGAGTGTAAAATAATTTATCTAAAATCCATGATAAATATATAAGTGCAAACAAAAATATGAAATGAAAAGACTAAATACAAAAGGAAAATATTTGCAAATCCCTATGCAAGTGAAATTGAAACCCTGGAAGTTATAACCCTACAAAAACCTAGGTTTATATAATATTCAAACAATGAACAGGTTCACCAAATGAATTTGAATCAATATTTCAATTAAAACTAATTCACACAAATTGAATATAATAAATTAGGGTGTTATAAATGTAGTTTTAAATAATAAACTAAATGATGTAGGAGCATCTGAACTCAAAGAAGAAAAATGAAGATTGATGAAACAAATAATTTTATTTGAGTCCATTTAGTTTATTTTAAAATAAAAACATTTGAATAATTAAAATTAGCTCATATTTATCATTTAATTATTAGTTATAATATTTTAATTTTGAAGAATTATAGTAAATTCTAGAAGTATTTTAGAGAGTCTAGGTGTCTAGAGTGGATAATTAAGTCATTAAAAATAGAATTCTAGATAAGGATTGTTTATTATTTTATCTCCTTTGTTTAGATAGGTCAAGAGAGTAATAGGGAGTTTAAATATTCTTCAACTTGACATTTTCTAAAAATTCAGTAGATATGAAGAGAGTTTAAAAAGACAAGATTTGGAGCATCTGTAGAATGTTTTTTGGATGTTATTTTATGAATAATAAATAAATATTTCACTTTTAGGAGAAAATAAGGAGATAAAGTTGTTATTGTAAGTGGAGTTATATTTAATTATTCAAATAAGATGTACAACCAGTGGGAAGTTGTAAGTTTAAGCGGTAGTGAATTAAATTCAAATATTAATTTATTTATCTCCATATTCTCTTAAAACTTCCATTTTTACAAATTTATGGTTAAGGAATTAATTATTAGATTTTGCATGTAGTTTATTTATTTAAGAGAAGGGGAATAAAATTTATTTAATAAAATAAATTCTCCTTCTTTAAAATTGGTATGGGAATTTGCATCATTGGATTTAAATTCCTCCTCTTGAAATATGGCATGGAAATTACACGGTGGGACTAATTATTTAAAACATTAGATACATGCAAAGAATTTGAAGTGGTCAACTCAAGTTAAGGCGAGACATCTTGTTGAATAATTTCTTTATTATATTCCAATGCCTAAAGATAATTTATTTTTATTAGAAATTATTGAAATAAAAGGTAGAAATCCAAAAGGGGTGTGGAAAGCTTCTTGGAAGGAATTTACAATAGCTTCTAAATGAGAATTGAGGAGAATATAGTCATAAAATTGTAGTTGTTTAATATTTAAGCTTGAAGTTGATATTTTGATAAGAGAATAGATTAAATACAGTTGTAAATTAATCAAAAGCTTATTTATTTAGAAACTACAGAGGAAAAAAAATGGTGGTTTCAAATCACAAAAGTAACAGAAAGAAGGAAACATGGAGAGTAGTCTTGTAGGAAGACTATAATTTATGAATGGTGTTATGGTGGAGATTGTAAATTGAGATGAATTTTAAGAAATTATTATTAGAAACCTTCTATGAAAAATTCTCATGAAAGAGAATATTATTTCATGTTAACAACAAATTCATATTTAAAATTTACAATCAAATGAGATTTGAAGCTTTGCTTTGCAATTTTTAGAATAACTTTGAAAGTTTTAATTTTTCTCTAGAGGTTCCTCACAAATGTTCACCTTTTGTATAGAAATTGGAATGCAAGGTTTGATCTAAATAAATTATTATATTAAATAATATATTCATTGTCATAGTTGTGCATCACTAAATATACATGACTATTATAAATATAGTTTTAAATAATAAACTAAAGATACATGACTAAAATAGACAAAGAAAAATAAAAATAAACAAGGTTAAACTATGAAAAAGAGTGATGATATTAGATTTATTAGTCTTTATTTGAATGAATAGGAAAGTATAATGTAGGAACAAATAAAATACAAAAAACTAGAAACATTCCATAAGTTAAGCCTAAGTGCCCTTAAGGATAGGAACACCTAGTAGAGGATAGGATCGACTGTCCTATTGTCCCTATTAATCAATCTTGTATTTTTAAAAAAATAGTAAATTTTGGAATAGTCATGTGAAATAATGAAAATTCAGTCCTAATGCACTTATTTTATCTTTGAAACTATGTAGAGACCTATTATGTGACTTTTTGAAGTTTAAAACCCTAGTTTTATCACACAAGGAGAATCATGATATGGAGTAAATATGGGTTAGTTTTTGGAGATGTGATAGACCTTAACACCCTATTGTTCTAGGTTTTTCATAAATAACAATATTATAAAGAAGGATAAAACATGCATGTAGTTATCCCACCTAAGTTATTTGTGAAATTATGCTCCTTTGGAAATATTAATACATATAAAATTAGGTTGAATACTTGATCATGTGGGGTTAAGGATACATTAAAATGACTTTAAACCTAGATAAGTACTTATTAAAGTGTTTGGACCTGATTTGGGAATAATAGGTAACTTTTGCTCAATGTTTACTTATTTCAATAAACCTTATAGATTTAAACTCCCAGTTGTGTAACAAGTGATTTGAATGTGTATTTATATCAATTCATTTCAGATGATAACATGTTAATAAGCGTAAAAATAGGGATGAAAACCTTATAGATGTTTTAATTTTAAAATATGACCATTGGTATGGCAAATTCATAATCATTAGATAGGAACAAGATTCATGATTATTACTTTCCCTATCAAATGATTATGTACCCTAAGGAAATGTGTTGGTATTTTAGTGTATACTGAGGCATACATATACATAGATTTATTTTTAGTAGTCATAACACTTATGTGTTCAATGAGTGTTGGTTAAAATATAAAACAGGTCCTCTCTTAGGCTTATGATAGGTCAAATTGGTGAAATAGTGGTTAATTCAATGCACAAGTTAAATAAGGATAAAAATGGGTAAAATAGGCATGATCAAGTATTTATGACTAGATTTAGGTTACTATAGTAAACTAGTGGTCAATAATTCTCCCTCAATCCTAAATTTAATGATAATATGCTTATAAAAATTAATAAAATTAAAAATTCATACCTTATGTTGAATTTTTTCCTTGAGACTACCAATAAAAAATTCATTCTAATTCCCATTTACAATTGTTTCCACTCACACGGATGGGTTTTAAAATTGATAAGTATAGTCCTTGACTAACTCTATTTACCAAAACTTATAAAAATGGATTAAAAAATTCTCGATCATAATAGTATTATAATGCATTCATAACTGCATTGTAAAAACTAACCAAGTGACGTTAAGGTCATTCTTATTATTTTGAGCACATGTCCAACAAAACTGGATGAATTTTTTTGGTTTGATATATAAAGATTCAATGGTAACCTTTTTAGCAAATGGGATATGATATACATAAAAAAATATTATCCATTCGGTTTATCCAATTGAGTATGTTATTTCAATCACACTTATGCATGTCCACCTTCAATAGTAGGTTCCAAGATTGAGAATTCATGTTAGCCATGTGATGAGTTTATGTAGCATGTTTTTAAAGACTATGTTGTCCCTTATATCCAAATTTATTTGGTTGTGATAATAATATATTTATGGAATTTAAAATATTATAAAACTTCATACTAATTCTAGTCATATCACCTTTCATATAATGGCGCATGTTATCCATTTCATTAGGCATAATATCCTAAAAATTGAAAAAAATTTCATTGAGTATAAAATCAAAGTAAATTTCTACATGATCCAAAATTAGTCTCTAATCCTATTTTTTCTGAGTTTTATATGGTTTATACAACTTATTTTCTCATACTCTAGTTTTCAACCCTATCATGATAAGGTTTCATAGTTAAAATTTTAATTTGATTGAAGTTTGATTTAATTTTGACCAATAAATATTAAACATAGGTTGGCCTCAAATAATTTTTTTTAAATAATATAACCCCTTAAAAATGATCATATAAATATGAAAATTGGACTTTATCTTTCTTATATAACTATACATATTTAGTAAAAATTTGTAAAAAAAAAAATAATGATTTGTAATATATAGGTGATTATTCAAAATTAGGGTTTTGAGCACAATTTTTTTGAAACCAAAGATTTGATGAAAATTTAATGAAAATAATATACCACTTGAGTATAATGATTAAAATAGATCAAAATATAGTTGAAATAAAGAAAAAATTTGAATAAATGATGATCTATTTTAAGGGGGAACCTCCAAAACCTTATAATAAATAAAATATTCACAATATGATGATATAATATTAACCAATATTTCATATATATATACCCTATTTATTATATTTATAAACCCTGTGTCAACCTAATACCAATAGAAGATATATAGATTATCATGACTTAACTAAATGTTATGTTTGTCATAAATTAGCTACATATAACCCAATATGTGTTATAGGCTAAGGCCATAGAAAATACTTAAAGGTGTTGTCATATAATTTTAATTTATTTGATTCTACTATATAAGGTATTAATTCTAATCTCATGCCTTTAATCTCATTATTACTAAATATATACATCCACAACTTGAATTGCCCACTATTTTAAAAATATATTACCATGTGATCTCAAACAAGGTAAGGATTAAATTAGGGGAAAATATTTCTAATTTCTCAATGAATTTTCTTAGAAATATGTTTTTCATTTTATCCATAACTATAAATTCAACTGAGTGATACTAATAAAATAATTATGATAGAATTACCAATAATGTCATTTCTTGAAATTAGAAATGTTAATAGATTTTAAATATGAACCTCATTTTTTTAATGAAATAAACGAGTTCACTCCCTATGCATAGGAATACATAGGCACAATGGCATATATTTGTGGATAAAAAAATGAAAATAATAAATATTCCTAACAACTTCCATTTTACAAGGCTTAAGATACTCTACTTCCCAAAATCGTAAGGTCTATGACTTAACAAGAGTGATTTATACTTTTTTACATGGAGAACCAAGAATATTTTTCAATAAAAAGAGATTTATATATCCTACATACTTATCATACTTTATCTTGTATCAAAATTTACATAATTTTTAACATAAAAAATTAAAAAAATTAAATGAAAAATGTAAGCCCCTACTAGTGATTTAGTGGACCTGCAAGCTATAAATCGGGCCTTTTATTGTGACTTTGTTTAAATTTTTCATGAAAAATGTTATAAAATGAATTTATGAGGAACCAAAAATATATAGGTTTCATTCCCCTTGTAGGAACATCTAAAAAAAATTGACATACATTGGTACTTTATACGAATAGACACTACCTTTATACTACATGGTTTCTCATACATAATTTTTCTATTACCAAAAAATATTGCCACAAGAGTTTTTCTCTTGAATTATTGAGATTACTAGAACTAATTGATAGGTTTTATGGATTTATATTTAAAATAAAAATATTTAATTATCCCCCATTTTGTGTAATTATATTACTTTGAATAAAATAAATACATTAAATATTGTGGTAAATAAAATTTTGGATATTCAATTAAATAAAAATAAATAAATAAATTCATATGACATTTTAGGTATTTTTAAAACAAAATATGGTTAATACAAAAAACATACACAAATTAAGACTATAAATTGAAAGGTAAAAAAGATATTAAAGATGATTATGTATAACTTAAAATGCAATAGGAACTTTCCAACATGATTGAGGCAAAGAGCTCAAAAATCCCTCTATGGGGAGATTCTTATCAAAAGAAGTAAATTTATGACCCTTTAAAAAAAGATCATAAATTTATTAATTATATAATAAAATTAATGGAATATCTTGGCTGGAATAATGATAATTAATAATTTTTGTAAATAGAGAGTGGATATAGGTCACATGATTCAGAAATAAAATTATTTCTCTAATGACTCAAAAAATTTATAATCAATATCATGGAAATCACTCTAATGACAAACAAATTTTAGAAGAGGAAGAATCTAATATAACATTTTACATTTGAAATCCTCTAAAATTTGGTGAATCCCATAGGAAAGGCTATTTATATCAACATGATACCAAGATGTATGTAGTAGTGGAAAAAATATTAAATAAAATGAGTTTTAAATGAGGTATTAGGACATAAGTAGGGTGAATTTTATTATCATGTATTCATAATACTCCCACTCATCTCATAATTAAATTTAGAGTAGGAATTAATCTCTAAAATCCCATTTACCACTATTTAAAATAAAATTTTGATAGAATTCAACTCATAAAAATTGAGAAAACACCTTAGTAGGTACACAACTTTAATTTATCAAGGCAAATTAATTGCAAAATTTACAAGAAAAACATCTCAACATTATTCACATTATTTTATATTACACATTAACATGTACTCAAATTTCTTCTAAATAAAAATATAATACTTCAAAAGGTCAATAAACTCTAAATAAAAGTGAAAAAACCTCACATAAATCATAAATATCCATAGAGGCTTCTACCAAAACTCTTGGGTAGAAAATAATATTTAGAGTTATTAAAATTCAAGGTGGTGATGATTATGATGATGACAATTATAGGAAAATGAAACTTGAAGACCATGGAGATAACTTAATCAACCACAATAAGAAGGTGAGTTTAGAAAAGGAGGACAAGCCAAAATACAATAAAGAAGAAATCATTTTAATCAACAAAGTGGAAAACCATATGATGTATGGGTAATTAATCACCTACATTCTATGGTAAATAATCATTTAAGTCTCTCTTTCTCCTTATCCCATATTTAGACCCTCTTACCTAACCACTTACACTACTCCCTTTGTGCATTATATAGTTTCTCCCACCACTCCTCATATATATAGCTCTCCCTTTCTATTTCTCCTTCTTGTGGTTTAAATATTTTATATGTCCCTCTTTTTTCTAGGGAGTAAAATTTCTAATTGACCTCCCTTTAAAGATAAACCTTATCATTCACTCCTCCACAAGGATTTATCGTATACACATGAACCATTTATTCATATATTTCATCACTCTTCCTATCAATTCCCCTTCTAATTATCCTTACGTCCTTAAAAAAAACCATGATTATATTTCTCACTCCTTTTATTTCCCCATCTTCAACCAATTTTATTACCGTAATAAGTACCTTAGTAAAATATATGGGGTGGATAACATGTTTAATTATATATATTTAAAATGTATACAATGATTATAGAAATTTTAAAATAAAAATAAATGGAAAAAGGTAACAATAAATATGAACATATGATTTAAGGAAATAAGACCCTAGGACCTAGCAAGTACAACTAGTAAAAACTATACCTTTGGTCTCCAAACCTAAAAATCAAATTACCATATGAATATTTTTTCACTACACCTCCAAAATACCCAAACTAAAATATAAATCACTACTTGTAGTAGTAAATACTCATTACATCAATACAACAAAGAGGATGTGAAAAAAATATGAGTAAATGATATAAATGGAGATAAATTTGAGAAATAATAGATCAAATAAAAAGGGATGGAAATATGAATAAACTAATTAAGATGGAAATTTCAAGGCACTATCTCAATACAATGGTTTAACTATGATAATGGCCTTAATACAACCCTCAAGAAATAACTTTAGGAACTCAAAAAATATATAAATGGGATAGATAAAAATGTGGCCCCTCCAAACCTTATGAAAGAAGTATAGGGGAGGAATTAACTATTCTAGGAAAACATAATTTTGATTACAACTACTAAAATAATGAATAATAAGTGAATATATGTAATAAAAATAATATTCACCATAGTCCATACCATGAAAGAGTTGAGACATAATATTTTTCAATAATTAAACTCATACACTATAATAAAATCATGTGTCATTGAAATATATCCCAAATAAATTAAAAGATAGAAAAATGTGCATAAGATAATAATATATTTATGTAAAATAATAAGACTATGAAAATACCTATAATAAGTGTGTAATAAGAATAGATTCATAGACTCTTTGAATAGATTGAAGAATAAAAAATAAGTTATAAAGGTACTCCAATTGTTATCATAGCTAAATTTTTAAGTGTGTTCCTATTTCCCATGTATTGAGGTGAAACTGGGTGAAAAGTAGCAAAGGGGTTAAATATAAAATGCAACTCCAATATTCCTCATAATGATAAATATTCATAAGAGACAAAAGAGGTGAAGGATATATGCCACCTTATATTCTATAGATTATGTAAGTTAAAAATTTGCATGAGAATAAATAATATAAAACTTAAGATATTTAAAATAACCCGAAAAAAATAATCTACAAAATATTTTGATAGGATTATGAAAATTATATTTGCCTAAGGGTGATTCCTTAAAATGAATTGACAATTTAATGGCTCAAATCCAGAAGGTACATGTAGAGTTTGATTCCCCATTCAAATATATATGCTCAAAATCCTTGATGGCTATACTATTTATAGATAAATTGTTTACTATGACTTAAATAAATGACTTGGGATAGGCATCCTTGATAGATATGTCACTACACAAAGGGATATTATTATGTTGGATAATAAATAAGAGGTAAAAAAAACAAATTAAATATTCACACATTATCCTAAGAAATATGCGCAATGAAATGTCATGTCAACACCTTAGTACAACAAGGATTGCTATCTATTTGGGGAGTTTATAAAAGATTGAAGAATCTAGGGACAAAATGGGAAAAAAATGACTCCATATTTTTTAATTAGCCTCAGATCCCAACATCCTAAAAAAATTATCAATATCATTGATCCTCTTGTTGGCTTATAAGTTAAAATCTAAAATGCATTGGATAATATATATAAGTTAACCTATTAGGACATGATTGAGTTAACAAGAATCCATAATATGGTGCAGACAATTAACATTCCAGATAATGAAGAGTTGGATGAACTTAAAAACACTATAGAAATTATTTATTAATCCCTATGAGTTTATTTCTATCATTCCTTCATTTTTTTTGGATAATGGTAAAAGTGTGGGTATTTGGAGGATCCCAAATCCTTAAAAATACTATAGATAAAACTTTAAATAAATAAATAAAATATAACTAGAAACTAACCTTACACTAGGAAGCAACCAAAAGACCCAACAAAATCTAGAAAAACTTTAAAAACTTTTCTAGAAAAGTTATTTAAGAAAAAAAAGACACACAAAGATAAAAATCTAGTCAAATGTGTCCTTTATATCATCTATGGGATCCAAAATCCCCATATGATATTGATTATTTATAGTAATGTTGTAAGATTTATTCTTCTTTTTCTTGGTTTTGGTCTTATTCATACTACCTCTAGTCCTTTTGCTTAGGCGATCAGTGTAATATTTATTTATTTTCATCTTATCCCAATCTTTCTTGTTATTTGGATCCAACTTATTCTTTCCTTTCTACACAACCACTTTAGTTTTCTCTTGCTCCTTTATCTTCTCAAAGTCTTTTTTTTCCTTCTTGATGATCTCCTCAAGGAAATGATTCAATGTACTAGAGGGGCTATTCCTAATCTCAACATTTATCCATTCCAAAAGTCTTGAGGATCCAAACCTTTCTCCCTGATACTTTTTGAAATAACACTCAACTATTTCAACACTTTCATTTTGTTTTTAATGGCTTCCTTAAGCTTATCCAACCTTGGATTTATCAAATTAGGTTTTATGCTAAGACTAACAAGGGGGTACTTCAATTTCTACCTAGATTTATCCTTTCCCAATAAAGGGGGAGTAAGAGTCACCTAATTATGTTTTGAAGGTTTCCTAACCACCATCTCCTCATACCCATAAATCCCACCCATCTCTTCAAGAATCAATTGAACCTCACTAGTCTTACCATTCCTATTATGATTGTTAATATTCCTGGAGGCTTTGGATAATGTTTCTCCATCTCACTTGAAACTTCCACAAGTGTTTTCCTTTTCTCCTTAAAGGTTTTTAATTTTAATCACATATGTTTCTAATTTTTTTATCTTTCTTGCATTATTATTTCTTTTTTATATGTTTTTTTAATTCGTTTCAAATGTATGTGTGTCTTTATGTGTGTGTGCACACATGCATGCATGTATAATTATGTGTGTGTGTGTATAAATACATACATATGGATATATACACATACACACACACATTTATCTTCCTTTTGATCAATAAATATTTGAAATTCACCACAAATGTAGTGTCCAAAACACTACTTTCTAAAGCTAAGGATTTAAAGATAATTTTTTTATAAGGAATTTATTTATTTTATGGCATATTTCGTTATTTTTATAGGATAAAAAACCATAGTTACATTTTTAAAACACATGGAAAGATGATCATAACTTTATATTAAATTGAAACATATAAGTATAGTGTATTTTTCCCCTTGATTAACTCTTCAATATATAGATATAAAAACCATATAGGATTGATAATAAATGAAATAAAATTACAAAGTTCTTAGAGATATACTAACTAAAAAACTACCAAAATCACCATATGGAAGTTTACTACAATGACAATTAGGAATAAATTATGACATTTTCATAAATTTCCCTTGTCATTGATGATTTATATCAAAGGTGAGGGAGACATAAATATAAACATTGGTTTTTTTTATGTTTTAAGGAATTATATTTAGTAATAAATTTATTTTAATTAACCCCTTGATATAAAAATAAGATCCTATGGCTAATGATTGTTCCCAAATTCAAGTGGCACAAGATCACTCAACTTTTAAGACTCTAAATTTTCCCCACTATTTATCTTGAAATAATAACCTCATCCAACAATGGGTTTTATTAGACAAAATTTGATAAGGATAAATATCCATGATTACAATTTGGTGCCAAAAGGCACTTGATCACCCAACCAAAGGAGAAAAGAAAAGATAATATCCCCTTTTTAATCATCATTTATTAAAGATTCATATGACTTTAAATTATCAATCAAATACAACATGATCAACATGAAAACATATAGATACATGTGCATGGATAAATTATTATTTTATGACTTGTCTACCAAAAACATTATATTTATAACACATAATTTTAATATTAATAATTTCACAAGGAATCAAGAGATTTAATCATGGAAAATTTATAAAAATAATCCACTATGAGAATATAGTGAATCTAGAGATAATTACTTGGCTAAAAATATAAGATTACCCTTGGGTCCTCTAAATGTACTATTTTTTAAAAGTTTTTCAATGAGGATTTCTGTAGTTGACACTCTCAAATTATACTAAAAATATCTAGTAAAGTATTTAATGAACTTTAAGATCTATATAAGGGTTATTTTTCTCTTTAAATTATTGGATTTACTTATAGATTTGCCATTGTAAATTATATACTTAAATTTTATTTGGTATGATTAATACTAGTTTGTCTCATGACTTATATATAAATTTGTATGTTTTAACTATATAATAAATATTTAATATCTATTTAACATGTTCTTAATATAAAATTATGTATAGATGTTAAATCATTTATAATTCTTAATTTGATATCTCTTCTATGTGGTAATGGCTATAAGTAATGTTAGATAAAGCCAAATGATTCTTTTGTGTTTCCTTATTCCTATGTATGAGTATAATATCATAATATTTGTAGTGAATCAGAGCATTTATCTTATGTTTTCTTTAATCTCAACATTATTTTCACCTCAAGCATTTAGATAGAATTATAATATATGAATCAGCATAATACAATGGTTGTTCTTACTCAAAAATACTATAATTTACATTGTATCACTATATTTGTGGGTGCATAATTTAAACATAATTAGTGTTTTGCCCAATATTTGATTAAAAATTAATAAAGAAGTTGTTTATTTGATTATATAGTTTTAAAATAAAAATATTAGACTATTAAGGATATATTAATGATTAATTATTATGATTTTGACATATACACACACACAATGGAAATCATAATAAGAGATGACTATGTGGGGTCATCATCAATATCAAGATTAGAAAAAGAATCTAAATACATCCACTATAAGTGGATGGAAATGTAGTGAACTATTATCTATTGACCTTAGAATTTTCTTCATTGAATATGATAGATATTAGGCAAAAGAGGGTAGAGAAAGTTGGAATTTGTAAATTACATAAAAGAAGCATAAACATAAGATGAATATGGATAGGAGTGCAGTAGGTAGATAGTGATGTAGTACAACTAAGTTTTAACTTAGGAAATACATGGATTGATTATGCATACGAAATAACCATTGCACTTATTTCACTTTTAAATGAGGATAAATATGAAATATTTCACTTAAGGTTTTTTTCATGCATAAATAGTTGTTTGTACTATATTGTCTTTGAGACCCTTAGGGCACTTTGATATATTAAAAACCTATAATAAAAAGAGAAGATTGTAATGTTTTGACCTGACCTCAATCAACCCATTTATGATGGTTTTTTACTTACATATCTAATAATCTAAGGATGAAAATAAAGACCACATAGTTTGCACCTAAATTAAATGTGAAATTGTGATCATTTTCCTATATGTATGTAACTATAAAATGAATTTGATAGTTAACGATGATAGCTCTTGACTTGACTTATAGGGCTATCAACTTGAATTATGATTTGTCCTTAAGAATAATATAAAATATAGGAATAATAAATTATATTTACTTAATATTAAAAAGTTTAAATTATTGTACCAAGTTAATATCTAGTCTCCTAATAAATTACCCTTGACATGTATTTATAAGCGAATCTTTTTAAAAGTTCCTTTTACTTACCTTATGAAATGTACAATAAGACTCAAAGGATAATATTTGAATTTATAAATTAGATATTATTTGATGCTAGACACAACTATCCCAAGTTGATATGGGTGTAGTGTGTCATTATATAAATAAAGTGGACATGTCCAAGAGGAATAGAGATAGTTTTGCTTTTCAAAGAATAGTTTGAAGGTGATTTTAGATATCTTGACAATTTGAAATTATTTTTTTTGTATAATGATAAACTCAAAATAAGGGGTTATAAATAAATATAGATGAATGGATTAGATTAATGATGAATAATATTCATGTAATTAACTGAAATTCATGTGGTTATGAATATGAAAATAAATGGCATTTTTAAGTACATGTGACCAAATTTATGTTTCTACATTTCACCTCATAATTTATTATAGGAATAAAAGTGTTAGATTAAAGGATAAATAATTAAAATTGAGTGTGTACAACACACTTTTTATTCAATTAGATACTTCAATTTTGTAGTGCACTTTAAATTAGCAAACCCTGAAACAACTCATGAAGTAGTAATTTTGTTCATTTGAAATTTTATAAATAATTGAATTTTAGAACAAGACAAGAGCACACTTGTACATAGGTGAAACCAAATTTCCTTGTAACTTGTAATTTCTAATGGATAACCATGCCCCCTTATTGAATCACTTATAGGATGTAGTTTCTTATGTTGAATTATTTTTTCAAGATTTGAGAGTGATCAAGTCTCAATGTTTATATATAACTAATCAAGCCCATGAGTTAGAAAGATTCATTATTTTAACTCTTAATAATGAATAATAGTACCCAATGAACTAACTAAGAGATTTATAACTGTGATAAGTTATCCACAAGTGATGCCATGATTTTTGAGTGTCACTATACTTGATCGTACACCACCCACACATATTTGAATCACACCGTTGTAATATATCTACATTATATACTTGCATTGTTGGAAATATTGTCATTGATGTCAAAGGTTTAGTATTATTGATGATAAAGGCCCCATTGCATTTAATGTTATTTATCTTGGCTAATATGAGTTAATATTTATTTAATATTAATGAATATATTTTTGGTTGCATATGAGAAAAAATAAGGGCCCATGGAGAAGTTGAAGAATCATGGGATAAAGACAAAAGAAGGATGGGATTCATTTTCCCATGAAGAGTCATCTAGGGGAATACCAAGAGTCACCAAGTGAAGACAAAAGAGTAAAGGCCAAATTTCTCATGAAGGGACACTTAAAGGAATATGAAAAGTTATTAAAGATAAGGACAAAAGTGGGAAAGACGTTTTTGGTCATGAAGGGTCACCACATGACTTTTCAAATGCTTGGATATGAAGCGTCATCCAAGATTGGCACCATTTTCTAGGAGGAATGAAAGGTCACAAAGGGGGAAGGCCAAAGGTCATTTGGAAAGCTATAAATAAAGGCTTGAGTAGCCATTTATAATGTGAGAGTGAGAGGTTGATTTGATATTGTAATATCTAGCTTAGAAGAGTAATTATGAGAGATGATTTGTATTTGTTTTATCTAGCTTAGAAGAGAAAAAGTGAGAGAGAGGAAGGTGATGTTGTATTGATCTATCATTTGTTGAGATAGCAACATTGAGAGATAGGTGTGTGGTATACACAAAGGGGTTGGTGCTCATGTGGGTTGGTGCTCACGAATAGTTGCTGAGTTGGTACTTGGCAAAGGGGTTGGTGCTCCTGTGGGTTGGTGCTCACGAATGACAGCTGGGTTGGTGCTTGGCAAAGGGGTTTGAAGCTCTTGTGGGGTGGTGCTCATGAATTGAAGCTGAGGTTTGTACTTGTCAAAGGGGTATGGTGCTCCTGTGGGGCTGTTCTCACGAATATATTTGAGATTGATTCTCTGTAGTTTTTCCCACATTGGGTTTCCATGTTATATCTAGTGTCTCTCTTTATCTCTTGTGGATGTTTATTGTTTAAATTTTTTTGCATAGCTTGAATGTTTGATTAAGTTTAATATTGATTAAAGGAAATACTTATAAGATATATAATATACTGATTCACCCCCCCTCTCTATATATTCCATGCTTAACAATTGGTATTAGAGCAGGTTCCTTTTTGGAAAGTTTTATAGCTTGAAGGTGGATTAGGAAAGCACAAGATGGCCATGCATAAAGGTGCCTCTACAAGAAAAAGAATAGTTGATCAAGAAGAAGAAGAAGAGGATGAAGCAGAAGTGAATATGGAAGGAGAACTCATGTGTGCCTTAGAAGAGTTGATAATTGTCGAAAAGAAAAATTCAAGATTAAAGCATCAAATCAAGAAAAATGACAAGGAGTCAAAGGAGATAATTGAAGATTTGATGGCACAGTTGGAAATATCAAGAAAAGAATGTGAAAGGTATGTTACTAAAATTGCCTCTTTAAAGAAAGAGATTGAGAAAGCAGTCAATATTAAAATAGTCAATGATTCAAAATTTGAGAATAGCACTAATATGCTAAATAAGATATTAGAAATCCAAAAGGCAATATCAGATAAGATAGGTATTAGTTTTTAAAAGAAGAAGAGCTATGTTGAAGCTCTTATAAATAAAGAAACAAGAAGGGAAAGAATGGATAATACAGAGGACAAAGAAGGCTGGAAGGAACAAAGCTATAAAAGGCAATCAGGTCAGAGATTCACAAATAGGTCCTATTTTTATGGTTACTATTTTTATTGTAATGGATATGGTCATAATAAATTAGAATGTAGAAAAAGAGCTAACAATCTCAAAAATAAGGAAAAGGAAGGTCATGTAGGGTCAAGCAGAAGCTATAACTCTTTTTCTCCTCTATCAAGCTTTGATGAAGAGACCATAATTTGTTACAAGTGTAACAACTTCAGACACATAGCTTGGTATTGTAGAAGTGTGTTCAAGTCAGTCAAGAAGGACCAGAGTTTGAGGGCTCCATTCATCAAGAAAAAGGTTCAAACATGGCAAAAGAAATAATCTGAAGGTTCTATGTTGGTCCAGATAGCTCTGCATGCAAGAAATGAAGAAAAGCCATGGTTTATTGATAGCGGATGTTTGAGGCACATGAAAGGAGACAAGATCAAGTTTATAACCCTAAAAAAATCAATGGTGGCATAGTGAAATTTGGGGACAATACTACTGCCAGAATTGCCAAAAACGTACACTAAGTTTAGATAATGGTAGAACTAAAACTGAAAATGTTTTATATGTAGAAGGTCTTAAGCATAATCTTTTGAGTGTAAGTCAAATGTGTGATCAGGGGCACACACTAAAGTTTTATGCAAAAGGTTGTGAAATTAGAAGAAAATATTCAAATGTATTAATTACAGATGCTTAGAGAACATGTAATAACTTATATATGCCATCAGACATCAAAGGTCAAAAATGTTGTTTGAGTGAGATTGAAGAAAGCTAGCTATGGCACAGGAGAATGGGGCACATAAATTTTGAAAATCTTGTCAAAATTTGCAAAAAGAAAGCTGTCAGGAATCTTCTAATGATCACAAAGCCATCTAACACCCTTTGTGGACCTTGTCAGTATGGGAAGTAGGCTAGAAGGTGGTTCAAAACAAAAGAGTACTCTACCACTCAGATGCTAGAGCTTGTTGACACTGATCTATGTGGACCCATGAGGACTCAAATTACTCAAGGTGATAAATATTTCATGTTTCTTATTAATGATTTTTCACGTATGACTTGGATAATGTTTTTAAAGAAAAAATCAAAAGCTTTTAGACAGTTCAAAGCATTCAAAGCATTAGTTGAGAATGAAACTAATCTGAAGATTAAGTGTCTAAGATTAGATCGAGGAGGAGAATTCATGTCAGATCAATTTATTAAGTTTTGTGAAGATCATGGAATAAAGAGACAGTATTCAATAGCAAGAACTCCACAACAAAATGGAATAGTTAAACAAAAAAATAGAATAGTTCAAGAGATGGCGAGGACAATGTTAAATGAATCCAAGATAGAAAATAAATATTGGAGAGAGGTAGTCGGTACAATAGTGCATATTTAGAATAGAGCTCTATTAAGAGTCAACAGTGACAAAACTTCTTATGAACTATGGAAAGACAAACCAGCAACAGTGAATTATTTTAGAGTTTTCAGTAGCAAATGCTTCATTAAGAGAATCAATGAAAAACTTGGTAAGTTTGAATCCAGAGTAGATGAAGGTATTTTTCTTGGTTATTCTTGCAAAAGTAAAGCTTATAAATGTTATAACAAAAGAACCAAGAAAATTGTTGAAAGTGCAAGTGTCAGGATAGAAGAAGATGGAACACAGAAGATTAGTGATCTAGTAGACATTCCTAAAATCATTGAAGAAGAAGGATTTGAAGAATCAGATGAAGATGAGGAAAAGGAGAAAAAGGGCACCAAGAATCCATACAAATATGTTCAAAAAAATCATAATGAAAGTGACATCATCAGGGATATAAAAGGAATTCGCACCAGAAGAATGATGGTAAGTGAATCTGAACAAGTTAATTTCTCCTTGTTATCTAAAATTTAGCCTAGAAATTTTTTAGAAGCTAGACATGATGAGCATTGGGTTAAGGCTATGGATGACGAATTGGATTAGATAGAAAAGAATGATGCTTGGGAATTAGTGCCCAGACCAAAAGATCATAATGTGATAGGAACAAAATGGGTTTATAGAAATAAGCTGAATGAAAATGGAGAAGTAACAAGAAATAAAACAAGATTAGTATGTAAAGGATATGCTTAGATTGAGGTAATAGATTTTGAAGAAACTTTTGCACTAGTAGCAAGGTTAGAGGCTATTAGAATGTTTCTTGCATATGCAGTATTTAAAAATTTCAAAGTATTTTAGATGGATGTCAAATCTGCCTTCCTAAATGGGAATCTTGAAGAAGAAGTCTACATTGAACAGCCTGAGGGGTTTATTATCTCAAATATTAGTAATCATGTATGTAGATTGAAGAAAGCATTGTATGGATTAAAACAAGCTCCCAGAGCTTGGTATGAAAGACTTGATAAGTACCTGCAAGATCAAGGATTCAAGAGAGGATTTGTTGATAGTAAACTTTACATCAAAACAGAAGGTGAGCATCAATTGATTGTTTTGGTTTATGTTGATGATATCATTTTTGGAGGAAATATTGAAAAGATGACAAAAGAATTTTTTGATAGAATGCAAAAAGAATTTGAGATGTCTATGCTTGGAGAATTATCATTTTTCTTAGGATTACAAATATTTCAATCAAATAAAGGAATTTTTATATCTCAAAGTAAATATGCCAAGGAAATGTTGAAGAAATTTGGTTTTGAGAATTGTGTACCAATTGGCACACCTATGTGTATAGGAAATAAGGTGAGCAAGGATGAAGATTCACCTATTACAAATCAATATTTGTATAGATCTATGATTTGTAGTCTTTTATATTTGACAGCATTGAGACCAGACATCATGCATGCATTAGGTATGGTTGCAAGATATCAGTCATCTCCAAGAGATAGTCATGTTCATTTGGTGAAAATAATATTTAGATATATCAAAGGGACATTGGATTATGGATTATGGTATCCCACAAGTAAAGATTTCACTTTAGTTGCTTATACAGATTCAGATTGGGTAGGGTGCTTAGATGATAGAAAGAGTACAAGTGGAGGAGCTTTCTTCCTTGGTGATAGGTTAGTATCATGGTTAAGCAAGAAGTAGAACTCAGTATCACTTTCTACAACTGAAGCAGAATATATTATAGCAGTATTGTGTTGTACTCAAGTGCTTTGGATGAAGCAAACTTTGGAAGATATCAAGGTAAAGTATGATGAAACTATTTCCATTTTTTGTGATAACACAAGTGCAATAAATATTTCAAAAAATCTAGTGATGCATTGAAGAAAAAAGCATATTCCCATTAGATATCACTTTTTGAGAGAGTAGGTTGCAGATCAACAAGTTAAGTTGGAATATATTAGTACTACAAAGTAGATTGTAGATATTTTCATAAAGGCACTACCAAAAGACACATTTGAGTATCTGCGAGAGAAGTTGGGAGTAACTTCCCTTACTTCCTGCCATTAAGGTTCAGCATCAAGTGAGGGGGAGCTAAGTGTTAGCTCCAAGTAGGCCCTTTGCCATTGATGTCAAAGGGGGAGAATAATATGTATAGGTACAAGTGCAAAAAATAGGTACAGGGAATAGGTACAGGTTGCTACAGTAAGGAGGAGTTACTATATGTTTTCAGATGATGGTATGTGTAGGTGATAGGATGTGGTAGTTTCAAAATTGAGGTTGCCATCAATGACAAAGGGGGAGATTCTTGGAAATATTTTCATTGATGTCAAAGATTTAGTATTATTGGTGCTAAAGGCCCCATTGCATTTAATGTTATTTATCTTGGCTAATATGAGTTAATATTTATTTAATATTAACAAATATATTTTTAGTTTCATATGAGAAAAAATAAGGGCCCATGGAGAAGTTGAAGAGTCACGGGATAAAGACAAAAGAAGGATGGGACACATTTTCCCATGAAGAGTCATCTTGGGGAATACCAAGTGTCACCAAGTGAAGACAAAAGAGTAAAGGGCGAATTTATCATGAAGGGACACTTATAGGAATATGAAAAGTCACCAAAGATGAGGACAAAAGTGGGAAAGATGTTTTTGGTCATGAAGGGTCACCACATGACTTTTCAAATGCTTGGATATGAAGGGTAATCCAAGATTGGCGCCATTTTCTAGGAGGAATGAAAGGTCACAAAGGGGGAAGGCCAAAAGTCATTTGGAAAGCTATAAATAAAGGCTTGAGTAGCCATTTGTAATGTGAGAGTGAGAGGTTAATTTGATATTGTAATATCTAGCTTAGAAGAGAAATTATGAGAGATGATTTGTATTTGTTATATCTAGCTTAGAAGAGTAAAAGTGAGAGAGAGGAAGGTGATGTTGTATTGATCTATCATTTGTTGAGATAGCAACATTAAGAGATAGGTATGTGGTATACATAAAGGGGTTGGTGCTCATGTGGGTTGGTGCTCACGAATTGTTGCTGAGTTGGTGCTTGGCAAAGGGGTTGGTGCTCCTGTGGGTTGGTTCTTGGCAAAGGGGTTTGAAGCTCCTGTGGGGTGGTGCTCATGAATTGAAGCTGAGGTTTGTACTTGGCAAAGGGGTATGGTGCTCCTGTGGGGTTGTTCTCATGAATATATTTGAGATTGATTCTCTGTGGTTTTTCCCACATTGGGTTTCTACATTAAATCTGGTGTCTCTCTCTAT
>JARHVA010001155.1:2690000-2902500 GCA_037957365.1 Torreya grandis | reverse complement strand
AATATCATTTAGTTTTTAATGTGATACCATGAAATTTGTTTTATATCACCATGATGTTCACATAATAAGACATTTCTATTTATTAGCTCCTAGTGATTGAAGAGAGAGATAAGAATTTTAATAATTGGTATTATCATTCAATTCACATTCAATGGAAATATTTGAATAATCATTGCATAATACATCATTATGTTTTCTTTGTAAATGTAGAACTATGTTGTCATTTTGAATTTGTAATTCATAATCATTTACATCTTATAATATTTTGAAGGAATGAAATAGAGAAAGAAGTGGAAAATGGAACTCAAAAGACCCATAGATAGATTTATAACATAAAAAAATGAAGGAAATATCATAGAACATAAGGGGGATCAACAACCCTGGAAAGTAGAGATTAATTGGGAAATTAGTTATTAATCATAATCCTCAAATCTTTTTAATTCAAGAAACTAAGATGTTCAAAGAGACAATCTTACTCAATATTCATAATTTTTCAAATAAAGATAGGTGTATAAGAAGTATTTATAAAGTATCTACAAGGGGTATCATAATATTTTTGAACCCTCAAGTGAACACATAATGGATTATATCCAACATCTACACTCCCAATTCTAAGCACGGGCATAAAAAACTTTGGAGAGAACTCAAATAATTTTGAAAAAAATAGTGAGGAATGGAAATGGATAATAGTAGGAGACTTTAAATCACCCTTATCTCCCATGGAGAAAAAGTAGGGATTGTAAGATTTCAATGAAGGCATGTTTATCTTAAATTAATTAATTTTTAAATCTATACATTTGGATGTGGAACTCATAGGAAATCCTTATACCTAGTTCCAAAAATAGTCAGGGGAAAAATTATTCAAGTAAGGTTGGATAGATTCCTAGTTTAAATGAAATGGGAAATTCAATTAGTACCATCCTTACCTCCCTCCCTATAATTGGGTAAAATCATAACTTGATGGTCTTCACTAGGGAAAAATTGACAAGGATCAAAAACCTTCCTTTTAGGTTTGAAAAAATGTGGACACTCCATTCGGATTTGAAGGAATCACTCAAAAAATGGTGTAAAGAGACTATATATAGAACAAACATGTTTATTATTGTAATGAATCTTAAATTTATCAAGCAAAAAATTAAAATCTATAATATAGAGGTTTTCAAGAACATCTTCACTAAGAAGAAAAACATTGAGGAAGAGTTATGGAAGAGAAACTACTAAGAATGGCTCAAATTTACATCTCTTGAAAAATTAAAAGGACCTCCTTAACTCTTTCCATAACTTGGATGGTAAAGAGGAAACCTTATGGAGACAAAAGAGATGCTTGTGGTAAAAATAAGGTGATAAAAATAAGGTTTTTCATCAATTGGCATCTAGGAACCAAAAATACAAAAAAATTAATGAGATTTTAAAGGATTATGGAATGGTTTGTAGGGATTAATCTGAAATGGAGGAATATATCATCAAATTATTCAAAAATCTCATCTCACATAGCTCCCCACCTAATCATGACAAGGAAGACTAGTTATTAGAGTTTCTTCCAAGGACCATTAGCCAATACAAACATTATAACATCCTTAAACCTCCATCACTAGAATAAGTCAAGATTACTATTCTCTCTATTAAGGGGACAAATCCCCAAGCTTTGATGGGTTCCCACTCTATTTTTCTAGTAGTTTTAAGACATAGTTCAACCTAAAGTAGTGGTAGTGGTTAATGAATTATTCATATCAAACACCATCCTCAATGAATTTAATATCACTTTCTTGGACTTAATCCCCCAAAAAGTGGGAGCTAATTATATGAAGGATTTTAGACCAATCAGTTTCTACACCACATTATATAAGATCTACATAAAAGCCCTAGTCATCAGATTCCAAAGTCTCTTGGAAAAGATTATTATCAAATAATTTGGTGCCTTTAATTTTAGGTGATAAATCATATATGGAATCATCATTACCCTTAAATAAATTAACTCAGTGATGAATTCAACAAGATAATGTATGTTCCTTGAATTGTACATGAATAAAGCCTATGATAGGGTCTCCTAAAAGTTCCTTGACAAGGTTCTAAACAAGTTCAATTTTAACCCACTATTTAAAGGGTTGATATCTACCTTCATCTCTTCCCATATGTACTAAATTATCATCAATGGCATCCCTAAATGGTTTTTCCCTATGGGAAGAATAATTTAATAAGGATATCCTCTCTCTCCTTATCTCTTCATAATGATGGTAGAAATTCTAGGAAGAAGCCTTGAAAATTATATATTGATAGGAGAAATCAAAGGAATCAAAGTGGCTCCAAGAATAGCTCTAGTTACACACCAATAGTTTTTGGATTGCATGTTGTTTATGGGTGAAGCTTCAATTATGGATTCTAAATATATCAATATGATTCTTAATAACTATGAGGTAGTTTCTATTCAGAGTATCAATTTCACAAAGAGCTACCTTTTCTTCATTAACACTCTAGAAGGTATTTGGAAGACACTATTTATAATCCTAAAATGTTAGATTAAAAAATTCCCTTATTCCTAGTTAGGCCTACCTTTATTTAGTGGTAAAATTACATCATAATTATGGAACCCACTCCTTGACATAATCCAAAATAATCTAGAAGGATGGAAGGGAAGACTTCTTTATCATGTGGGTAAGCTCTAACTCATCAAAATTTTGATTTAAACTATATCGATCTATTTCATATCCCTCTTTAGCATTCCTATAAATAATTATAATAAATTGGAAAAAATCTATAACATATTCCTTTGAAATGGTACTAAAGAAAAATTCAGGTTCCCACTCGTAGCTTAGGATAAAGCCTACCTACCGAAAGGAAAAGGGGCTTTAGGTTTACAAAGGGTTAAGAATATGAATAAATATTTAATATCAAAATAAGGATGATAAGTCCTTAAATAATATAATTAGTAGAATAATATTGTTAAAATCCAAACACCTTTTAGGTTGGGAAGAAAATATTTTCTTAATGGAAGAAGGCCCAAATAATGGTTTAACATTTTAAAAAGCCCTCATAGGAAACATAGGTATTCTAAAAAAGCTAGCAAGTGGAATTTTAAGGATGAAAATAAATTATTTTTTTGGCATGATCCTTAACTATTATAGTATCCTCTAGCCTCTAAATCTCATTGGATAGATCTTAGTCATGAATTTAAGGAGAATGGACCTAAAGTGAAAGATTATTGGGAAGAGACCAATGGAAAAAAGAGTTAAAAATTGATGTATAAGGAAGAATTTAGTGAACTTATTTTTTATACCATCCTAACCCTAAAAAAAAAGATCTAAGATATTCACATTAGTCTCTTACCCAAAACATATGATTTTATCTCACCTGCAAACATTAGTGTAGAATTCTCAGTTAAGTTAGGGTATCTAGTTAACCTAGATCTAGAAGATGATGGATTTACCTAGAAAGACCTATGGATAAAGATCCTCACCCCCAATATTAATATTTATATCTAGTTAACTACCATAATAAGGTTTTCATTATGGATAATCTAGTTAAATGAGGACTTCCCATACCTAATAGGTGTGTTTTATGAAAAATTAATGAAGAAGCTATATATCATTTGTTATTTGAATGCCGTTTTACCTCTAAAACTCTATAATTTATCTTTTGGAAGTTAAAATTTTATTGGGATAGGCCAAAATCTAACCTTAATCTCATTTAATAATGTAAAACCCCTTTGAAATCCCTTTTTTGAAGTTCCTTTAGCACTTACCCCTTCCCCATATCTTCTAAAGAATATGAAAGTGCAAGAACAATTTCATTTAAAAAAAAGTTATCTATTAGATGGCCATTGCCCAAAGGAGTTTTTAAGCTATTAAATAAAACTAGGAGATGTTCACACCCAAAATCAATCTTCGACCTCCCTATTCAATCACCCCCATCTTCAAAAATTATAAGATTTCCTCTTCAGTGAGTGACCAACCCTTGAAGGTGGATAGATCATTCATTAAGTGGACTAAAATGATTAAAACTTAGATGAAACTAAAATTTAATGAATCATCCAAAGGAAACCTATAGCTATCTAGTGGAGGAGGGATCATTAGGAACTGTGAAGGTATAATGATGGTGGCTTGTGTTATTTCACTGGCAATGCAAAAAGATCATGTTGTTGAAGCCATAATGGCCTCTAGGGCATCTAGATGGTAGTAAAGATGCAATTTGAATATATCATTATCAAATGGGACTCTTCAAAAATACTCAATTATTTATTAGGTAAAACTAAACCCTCTTATTCTATCCAAAGATAAATTGAGGATTCCAAAAGGATCCTACAAGAATTCCAAGAAGTCTTGGTATCACATATTTATATAAAAGGAAACAAAGGGGTAGATAGCATGGCATATATTGGTGTTCTCAACCCCTCTTTTAACAATGGTAAAAGCTATAAGAACTACCATGCCATGTAATCAAAATAATTTTGAATGATGTGGTAAGATCTGTAACCCTTAGGAAGGAGGCCAATCCAATGATGGATGGTAATAAATGAAAAGTGTCATAACTAGCGAAACATCACACAATGATATCATTACTAATTTTAATGTGAGGAAGACAAGATCAAAGCATAGGAGAAACCAACTAAGTGTAATCATCATTAATACACTGGTTACACTAGATTTTGAATGAGATAATTTCAAACTAAAGTTGATTGTAACAAGTCCTTAAGGAGGAAAAACATGTAGCCATGGGAGGTGATAATGATATAATCAAACCCATTTATTATATAGAATCTAAGGAATACATTATTTTGTGGTGTAAATTATCATAGGGAGGGATCACTAATTTCATGATCAGAATTGTTATATCTAAACCTTTCATTTATAAGTATTTTAAAAGGGAATGGGAGGAAGGAGTAGGCAGAATGAGAGGCCTAAGGATAACCATTACTAAGGAAATAGTTGGTGAAGTAATAGTCATGTATTTTGAGGTCAATAAATCATTTAAATACAAAACATGTCTTAAGTAACTATTGAATACTTTCTTCAAAACTAATAAGCCAATCATTCCTAAGTAGAAAGGTTTTCCTTGAATGGAGATGTTGAGGAAATGGCCAAAAATTTGCCTCCAAATCATGAATAAATCATAATATAGGGTAATTACATGGTCATTTTATCCCATAATTTTCTACTTATGAATCACTTTAAAGGTAATAAAATTAGTATGCCCTATTTTTATTGAAATCTTTGAAGGCCACTATGACTTCTTACAAGTTAAAACCTTACACCAATTTATTACATAAAGGGCTCATATTTGTAATTATCAAAAGGGGTGAGCCCTTGTGGGGAAAATAGGTGGTTTAATCCATTGAATTTAAATAAAAATGCGGAATAGTTCGATGATAGTGTTGAGGAAGAATATGGAAATTAGGAGGATATGGATTTTATAGAATCATAGGAGGTTGATTCCTCTGATGGGTCCACCTCCCATGTTAAGAAATATGACAAGAGTAAAGGAAAATTCAAGGAGAAAAAACCTTTGAATGAGTTAGAGGAGACCTTATGACCACCTCAAGAGGACAAAGGAAGGTCATAAAGGAAAGGAAAATATTTGAGCCCGTACTCCCATGAGTAAAAAAATCATGGAATTTAAAGTGAGCATGGATAATTTGGAGATAAAAATTTCCTTGAAATAATTTTTTACACTGAGATGATATAAGAAATGAATAATTTGAGATCCTAATTGACACTTATCAAATATAAAGTAATAATATTTCATGATAGAGAATAAGAATTAAATGAAATTAAAAGTAAGGTGGAAGTGGGTCAGGTCACCCCAAGTAATAAAAAGAAACAAGATAATAGTGATAAAGACCTAAATGAATCAACCAATAAAAAATGGTAAATCAACTAGTAAAATTTTTCCCCAAAGGAAGAAGAGAGAAGTGGAAGACTCTACCCAGGGTCCTAACAATAGAACTCAGTACCATATCTAAAATGACAAAAATAAGAAGATAAAATCCACAACACTGGTTAAATACTTAGGCTTAGAGGAATCTTACCTCTAATCCTCTACCTTATTGTTATCTATGCCATTGCTTTTTTATCTCTATAATATTTTTGATAATGTTTGGAAGTTGATTTTTTATTGTTTACTATCCTTTTGGTTGAAGTTGAACTTGTTATTTTGTATCTCATTGGGATTTTACATTATGTATGTTTTTTCTATCTTTTATATTGACTATACTTGATTTTTTTAATGGGTATAAGACCCTTTAAAACCCATATATTAACCTTATCAAATAAAAAATATTTCAAAAGAGGAATCTAAATTAATTGCATTATTCATTTCTTCAAAATGGAAGAGAGAGGTTATCACTATCTTTTTTGAATATCATTAACTATGAATAAAGTGGAATTCATAATATATTTATCTACATCATATACCATTTTTATAGAGAGAGAGAGAGGAAGTATCATATTCATTTGTAATATTTGACATTTTTATGCAAGATTTATGCTTTTATATATATATATATATATATATATATATATATATATATATATATATATATATATATATATATATATATTGTGTGTGTGTGTGTGTGTGTGCGCGTGCGTGCATGTGTGTGTGTGTGTGCATGCGTGCGTGTGCATGTGCACCCACGCACGTGTGCACATGTGTGTGTGTGTGTGTGTGTGTGTGTGTGTGTGTGTGTGTGTGTGTGTGTGTGTGTGTGTGTGTGTGTGTGTGTGTGTGTGTGTGTGTGTGTGTGTGTGTGTGTGTGTGTGTGTGTGTGTGTGTGTGTGTGTGTGTGTGTGTGTGTGTGTGTGTGTGTGTGTGTGTGTGTGTGTGTGTGTGTGTGTGTGTGTGCGTGTGTGCATGTTTGCGTGTGTGCATGCATGTTTGTGTGTGTGTGTGTGTGTGTGTGTGTGTGTGTGTGTGTGTGTGTGTGTGTGTGTGTGTGTGTGTGTGTGTGTGTGTGTGTGTGTGTGTGTGTGTGTGTGTGTGTGTGTGTTTTTATTAATGCAATAGATTGCATGAGCTAAATATAAAGGTAAAGAAAGTATTTTAAATAATTATTTTTTATATTTTTATGTTTGTTATGACATATTAATAGATATAAGATATTCATTATTAGTAATACTTTTATTTTCAAAAAGAGGAATACAAGTAAGGAATGGTTTTTTGAAATTTGACATTAGTTAGCTTAGTTTATTATTTACTATTGTACCATTCATATTGATTTTCACAAGTGTAATTATATATATTAGAATCATAATATTTATTAACATCAATTTTTTTTAAGTGATGATCATTAGTATATTCATATAATAATCATAAGGTGTATCATTGATAGAAAAAAAGTATATTTAAAGGATGACCATCATTGGGAATTTCATATTTAGATGTATTTTGAGAAGCCATTTTATAATTTTTTCTCCATAATATAAAAAATATGACAAATATAATGTTGAATGATATATAATCTTCAAACATACCAAAAATAAGGTAATCAATGGGGGAAAACTATTAACCACTTGGCCTATAACAATAGATCTTGTAAGTTTTAAATTGTCATAATACAATTTACCGAAAAATAGAGCTCAAAAATAAATGATTAGGTTCACCAATTTATTTTACCCTATTTTTATAAAACACTAATTGAATTGAATCAAGTAATAAGTGTTTTATTTGATTATATAGGTTTAGAACTAGAAATATTAGAATGATAAAGATATACAAATGATTAACTATTCTAATTTTTTACAAATTACTAAATATAGAAAGTTTTTATTTTTGGAAAGTACTAAGAAGGGATATACTTTGCTCACACACTAGTTTTTGTTAACTATTATAACTAGTATACTTTGTAAATAATAATAATATATTATTTTTAGGCTTATTTTAAAAATCATGATAAAAAATAAATTCTTGATAGGTCCAATTTAAGTAGATGTTGGTGTAGTGTGCTCTAATTTGTTGATCGCATATTTGTCCCAATTGACTATGGCAGACATCAAGTAGGAAAAGACTAAAACTAAGAATATATAAATGATACAATAAATGTATAATTAGGATATAAATCTATATAAGATCATAGTAGGAAAATAGTGACATAGTGTACTTGAGTATATTGACCATGGATTTATCTAGGTTGATTGTGAGTTTGAAGTAATCTATGTACCTATTGTGCATGTAGGATTTTTTTGCATGGAAATATTATTTTTATTATCTTATATTAAAATCACTTATGTAAATTTGATATCTTGAAAAATTACATGAAAATAGGGGAGTGTAATGGGCTGAGCTGACTTTAATCACCCCTTGATGCTTGATTGTTACCTACATATCTAATACTCCAAGAAGGGAAATCAATCCCATATATTTCTTTTGCCTAGAGTAAATGTGTGATTATGATTCTATAATTATATGTATACAACTATAATATGGATTTTATACTTGATAATGATATCTCTTATCTTTTTTTAGAGAGCTCTTGACTTGGCTTATGATTTCTCATTATGAATAATGCATAATTTGGGTAAAATATGGTAGAATTACTCAGTGTAAGTAAGTTTAAATGGTTTTACCAAGTGAATATAAAATATCCTAATCAATTAATATTTATATGTATTTATAGATTAATATTTGGACAATTTCCTTTATCTAACATTATGAAATGTGCAAGAATACCTAAAAATATAACTCAAAATTACAAAGTAGTTGTTATTTGGCATGAGATACAATCATCCCAAGTGACACAGGTTAAATTCACCATTTTTTACTTAGATTGGACATATATAAATGGAATAAATACACATATGTTTTTCATGTAATAATCTAAAGGTGTTTCTAGATATTGTGGCATTAAACATTGATAGTTTTGTATAATAATAATAATAATAATAATAATAATAATAATAATAATAATAATAATAATAATAATAATAATAATAATAATAATAATAATAATAATAATAGTAAACATAGGGTCAAACCTGCATATAGATGAGTAGCTTGGAGTAATGGTAAATAAGATTCATGTAACTAAGTGAAATTCATGTCATTAGTAACATGTCAATAATTATCATTTTTATTTAAATGTTACCAAATTTATGTGTATATAATTAGGAACATAGTTAGCTAATAAAAATAATGAGTAACACATAGTAAAAATTGGTTCCAAAAAATCATATGATGTAATTTCCAAGGAGAAAATATACTCTAAAATAAAATAAATTTTTCATAATAATAAGATAAGATATATTTTATGATTCCAAAAGGATCATTAATTGGATAAACCAAAATGAGGAAACATAAAATTATGGTAAATATATCCATCTTCACTCAAATAATAAGTGGCATGCAAAGCCAAAACAACATTTTAATTCAATAAGGACTTCCTTCCTGATTGGGGACTAATAATATATTGTTTCTTAATGTGTGATCCATCAAACTGATTGAGAATAAAAATAAATATGATCTTATGTTCCAATATTTGCCTTAGGTCCCTCCATCAGAAAATGTCATAAAATTCATAACACCATTGAAGCTTTAGAGTTTTAAATATTATATGTATTTGAGAAGTTCAACAACTTATCCTACTAAGGAACCATCATGTTGTTAATGAGTTACAAAATATTTATTATAAATCTCCCAAAATATTCATTGGTCTCCCTTTAGTCCTTTCATTATTTCTATCTTTATCATTTTCATTTAATATTATTTTATTTATTTCTTAAATTTTTTTATCTATTCCTCAATGGATAATGTCATCATTGATTATGCAATTATTCCATGTATAAATCCCCTATGATCTATCATAAATGTAGTGTATAAAAACTTATTTTAAATCTTGAAATTTAATGATGTAATTTTATGTATGGATTTTACTTAAGGGTTTGAATAATTTAATAAATTAAGAATTGGAAGAATATTTATTTTAAAAATTAGTTTTTTCAAGTCCTTAATTTATTTTAGTTATTAATATTTCAAAATCTCAAATTTTACAATCATTGGGCTCATAAAAGAAAGCATACAATAAGCACAATGAATTTTAGACTTTGACAATAGATCCAATGGCTCATGCCACTTTTTAAAAAATCATGAACCTAAAGGAGAAATAAGTTATGACACCTCTATAAATTCTGACCATTGAGTAATGCTTAATATTTTACATGAAATACTCAAATAAAATTAAGTCAAACTTTATTTAAAGTGTACAATGTACCAAAAAAGTGACTTGTGGATTTATTTAAAGTGTATAATGAACCACAAAATTACCTATGATGTTTCACATGCCAACCAAAACATAATAAGTAAAATATAATGTATGGTTTTAAATGCATAGATGATGATATTATAGTCATAACAAACATTTTGACATTATTTGTACAAATCAACCCATTGTGAATTAGATGGCCTATATGCCTTTCATGGTTTTGGTAGACCCCATGGCCCCTATAGTATTGGTATGGATTCATTATTAAAGTTGGAATGGTTTCAACATGTACTAGGGTCAAATGACCCACTTTGATGCCCAACAAGCTTCAAATAAGTCCTGCGATGATTCTATCTAATTAGGAGGCCAAAATTCATACTTCAAGTCAAATCTAGAATTTAATTCTAATTTTATTTTATTTTCAAAAAATATATATCTAAGATCTCAAATAAGTCCCATATGACCTTAAAAAGTACCTATAATATACTAGGAAAGCATTTAGTGATTTGAACATCCAATCTTCATTATTAAAGGCAGAATGATAGTCTCCTTAGTGTCTTATAGAACTTAGGTTGCATTATAGAATTAATAAGGGTACTATGAGTAAAAAAAATTGGTAATAGTTTCATGTGGATTCATGTATTATTGTATATTCTCTATAACCTATGAGAGCCATGTTTACAAATCTATAGTGGGTATGGGTTGTTATTAATTATTTGGGTTCTAAAACATGTCACACAAAAAAAAATTGTCTATTTCTAGCCAATGTTTGTCAATTGATCAATCTTGTAATGACAGGGTAAAAAATAATTTTCAATTCATGTTTGTCAAGCTATTATTGTGAGATAATTAATAATGTAAAAAGTAATTCATAAGGTTGAAAATGGATAGTGTTTAATATTTTATATTTTGATAATTCACACTTAAAAATTAAATTTTGAAAGCCTCAAATCCATATACCCAATTAAATGATATCGTTCACAATATTTTTTTGCATATTTTCCATTAAAGTTCAAGTAGAAGCATTGTAAAGCTAAAAATAGGATAATTATAAATTCTAGATGGGAAGTGTTTGATCATTTACTTCTAAGGACAATAAAATAAGAAAGCATGGTCTGTAGAGGTGAAAATAAAATAAAAATAAATTATTTTCTTTCATCATTTCATATGTAATATTACACAAAAATATTAGGCAAACATGTAGGGTTAAAAAAGTAAAGACATCTCATAACCCTACTAGTTTAAGGTTTATCTAAAATCATAATTTAAACCTGAAGGGGTGAAAAATATAAATAATATGTTGTCTTCATTGTATTCATTTCCTTAAGATGAATAACAAAGGGAGACTTATATCTAATGGCTCAAAAATAAAGTGGGGTGTTGGTTTTTTTTAATCTTTTTTTCTTCCATATGAGTGCACATAAAGGTAGGATAAACCCAAAGGTCGGATGATAATTATATAGTGTTTTTAGTTTGGATTAGTTGTTGAATACCCTTAAAAAATATTTGATAAATAGTCACACATGAATATTATTTAATCATCAAAGTGCACGAGCATTTTATGTGGTCAACAAAGTTCATTAGATTTGATATAGAGCATGGAAAAGTGTAGTAAATTTTGAATCATTTTTTAAATGTCTTCAATAAAAAAACCCACATGTTCTGAGTGTGTTGGATGAAAAAAATAAATAATAACAATTGAAAATATTTATCAAATAAGGAAATCTAAATAACAAAGTACACAAAATATCCCATAATTTATTCATCACATAAAACCATAACACAACCCTTGTTGAATGCATAATTAATATAAAAATTCATATTATATTTACATATTGATAAGCATGTGCATAGGTAAAAATAATAAGGTCAGATGGAAAATTTTAAAAACCAATTCAAATGACAATAAACAAATATTTAAAAGCTTCAAGTAATATGACTTTATAACTACTATACTTATAGCAGATCAAGTTATTTTCCACATAACACACCAATGGGATAAATTATATGTGTCATCTTGGATTTAATGAAATACTTGATCGTTATTTTTTCATGATTATCCACAAAGTCAAATTTCGTATTTCCACTAACTATTATAAATCTCACTTCAAAAGTGAATGTGATCATCATGTTTCATTCTCAAAACAACCGAGTCTAAAGCTTCAAGTGATCAACCAATATATTGTCATTATATTTATGTCCTTTTGGTTATCCTTTGCTCACCCCAAACCCACTTTTATCCATTGATATCTCCATGAGTAAATATCCAATTATATAATCCAAAAGAGGAATATGGTGTAGATTATACCAATTATCATTTATTTAGGGGTAATTCATGTTGAGTGTGGATATCTGAAGCCATTTTTAGGATACATAGATAATAAATAAATTATTTTAGTAATGTGAGTGAGCCAAGACAATGAGAATAAATAATGGTATGTTTTTTGAAAAAAATAAAGTGAATTTATAGACTATTTAAGAAACCTAAGGAGTTGTAATCATAATGATAAAGTGCATGATAAATTGTAAATAAATCAACAACGGACACCATCACACATATCCTAATGGAAAAATAATAGCTTGGAATATTCTGATGTGAAATAAATGATTTGTGGCACTAGAAAGTGTAAACTTGATTAAGAATGTGACATGGCTACCTGTGCATCAACACAAGTGTTATACATTGTATCTTAAATTAGGATAGTATGTTGAAATAAAAATAATTTGAATACATAAAGGATAATTAGACCAAACAATGTCATGTTGGTATACCTATATGAGGCCTAAAATATTTATGTGAGGATCATTTTAAATAATGAAAATGATTATAATAACCCATGGTGTTGGGTTATTAATAACTAACTACTAGTCACTTCATTTTCTTCTTTCCCTTGAATGTCTTATTTTATGAAGCATAAACTTATAAAGGGAGAGAATGATGACTGAATAGTGTGACCTATCACTTCATCAAGATTAGGATTAATTAAATATTAGACATGTGACCACAAGTCCCATGATGAAATATCTCTTTCTTGTTGGTTCCACCATAGGCTCTATCTTCAAATAATCCAAGAATGTATGGGTGAATCAATTTGTGGGAGAAAATGTTGTATTACACATGCCCTTACATAATCAAAGGATGTGTCATGATATTTTAAGATCAAAGAGAAAATTAGTTAAAAAAAACTTCCTCAAATTGTCGATACTATGTAATTTCATGAACATGGCATATACTAATAACTCCAAAGAAATAGTGAATGACCACATATATTTTTGAGAATTTAGCTATAAGTATGTAATTTTGAGGGGATCAAACCTATAAACTTGATGAAATAAGGTGTCATAAAACCTTATATCATGTTTTCATCCTTATAAATTCAATTAAAAATGCTACATGACCATAAAAGAAAGATGCATCAAGTAAAAGATGAAGGTTATTTAGTCAATCACTTATGATGATCCACCCAAGGATGAACTATGCCCATAAAAATGACAAGATAGGTTATTCCAAAATTTTCTACCCATAGCCTGATGGGGACTCACATAATCAAATTTTAAGGCAAAACATTATATCATACAAAGTAATCAAGTGAAATAAATTTTACAAACATCAAGACTATCACTAATAAAATTTTAATGCAATGGAAATGTGGAAGTTTTTAGTTTTCCACATGTAAATTGATAACTATGCCTTTGCCTTCTGATTTGATTGGATGGGATAGAAATTTGGTTCTGAGGTATTTTTAGAAACATAAAATTTATAAATAATAGATGAATATTTACACTATCTTATTCAATTCGAAATGAGTTAGATGATGGGACTCAAATATTCTTTCAATAAAAATATATATTTAAAACTTAAAGTAGTATAATCAACAATATAAAATAATATCATGAAAATGCATTAGTGGCCCCTATATGTTAATCAAGTTACCACTTATCACAAGATTCCCCATTAAATTATTGAGTAAAGCACTCTTCAAGACAAATATGTGTTATGACTAGATGATTTTCTAAAATTTCATACCCAATCACCACCTATCTAGGGATCCTCCACTTAAAAACATGTTGTTCAGATAAAAAATGATACATTAATTCCATCTCAAGGGAATTCTAATAGATTGTTTTCAAAGAGATGAAGTTCACCTTCATTTGGGATTTTTTGTTACTTTAAAAATTTACTTTCATTCAATGGAGTCATTCATTGTATCTACCATTAGTTATGCAATTAATTTTACATAGTTGAGTAGTTTGATTGTTTCAACAATTCATGAAGAACAATTCCTATATAGAGCTAGGATAATGGAGATCTCAAGTCTCATAAAGTAATAAAAATCCTATAAATTCACAATGAAATACATAACAAGGCTTTTATATTGACTAAAAGTATACCTTAACTATTTATTAATATTTGATATCATATTATTCTATATAGAAAAATTATTTGTATAAATATTTTATTTTCATTAGTTATTTATCGTGAATTCTTTATAGTTCTCTTAAATTTGTAATGAACATTTTTTATAAATATCAAATTTATTCATGCATATTAGTGACCTTGTATTTCAAATTCATGTAAGATGTGTTTTATATCTAGTCTTGAAAAAAATTATGGATTATGTGTGTAGTTGAATCTACTTTCTAATGGATTATTAGGCTTTGGCATAGGTAATTTGAATAACAATTTATTTAAAAAAAATTATTTGTTTTCTTTGATAATTTTAGATATTCATAATAAATGCTTTTAAATGATCTTTTATCCTACCATAGAACCTAGCAATTAATTTTGATAAATATTTCATGATTTCCTTTCATACATGTTACATATGACTTAAATTAATTGTGAGAAATATGTAACAACTGGGAGTGGTCTAAATTTGTGAATTTTTCATCTCCTCTATGCAAATCTAAGTTGTGTATTAGAAAGTATGGTGAAATAATTTATTTAATAGCTTAAACTTGGGTTCCATTATGATATAGGTTCAGTTTTGAGTGTCTTGTGATGTCATTTAGGTTATATTTTTGTCTCATTTAATAAAATATTGGTACAATTATGAGCCAAATACTTGTGTTTATTCGTAGCCTTATACCATTTTTTAATCATTTATTCATTGTGGGGATTCTAATATAACTTATCATGGTTTTTTCTAATTCTCCTTCTAATCTCAAAGATACCTATATTAGTATGATATTGATTCATTTACATGGTCCATGGTTTGATATACCATTAAAAGAGTGAGTAATAATGAAGATATAAAAGGTAATTTCATTCATTTTTTTGGTATTGTGGTCTAGAGATAAATTTATATAAAAATTTATGCATATGTTAGTGATGTTTGATTTGGCATGTGCACATAGAGGTTTTTGTTTATTGTCTATATTTGGTGCATATGTGAATTTTTTAACATATATGCATATGGGAACCCCATAGGGGATCCCTAGTTAGTTTTATAGAGCTAAAATTATGGAAGATAGACCACATTTTTGGTGTTACTTAATGCCTAAACTTGGTTTTTGAAGATAATTGGAAGGATCCATTGCCAAGAGGCTCATATGTACTTCTCTCTTCTACTAAAATCTTGACGTGCATATTTGAGCACCAAAAATTTGGCATTGTTGATGGGGAGCTAAAATTACTTCGTAGATAGACATTAATTTGCTATCTATAAGGACAATATTGTGTCATTTTGGATTAAATTTAAAGTAATCATTTTGATGAATAACTTCAAAGATGTTTCCATGTAGAATGAATTCATATTTTCTCATTCAATAGAGGGTATAATGTTTTTTACATGATGGAAGATTTTATTAGTTTTGAAAATAATGTGTTGTATATTCATTTTCATCAAAATTTAATCTTTAATCAATATTATATGGTCTGCATGTAAAGTTAATAAATCTGATATATTTTGTGTAGATTGATTTTCTCATTTTGGGGTGTATTGTTAATTTGGTATTCTAAATTTTTTGAAAGAATATTCAAAATTTTGATGAAATATTTTACTCAAAAGATAATATAATTTACTCTCAAATGATGATTTTCCATTTTGTATCTTTAATTTATTTTTTGTGTGGGCTCTTTATGCACCAGTCAAATTTTAAAATCACAAACCAATTGTTCCTAAAATTTAATTTTTGTAATTAAGAATTGCCTAAATCAAATTTGTAACTTGAAAAACATGGTTTCAAGTGTTATTTATGTTTGAATTTCAATTAAGTCTTATGATATTTATAATGTGAATTATGTTACATTGAATATTGATGATAAATATTAAATAAATAAACATTTTGTAGATTAATATCAACATAGTCCATAAAGTTGCAAGTGTTATTTATGTTTGAAGTTCAACTAAGTCTTATGATATTTATAATGTGAATTATGTTACATTGAATTTTCATTATAAATATAAAATAAAAAAACATTTTGTATATATATATCAACATAGTCCATAAAGTATAAATAATATGTCATTAAATATTTTGAATGTTTAAATCAGTATGATACATCTAACATGGATGGAAATAATGATGGAATTCATTCATTTTGTTCATAACTATGATATGATAGCCCATATAGTTTATTTATTAGACATAAAATTCTTCCTCCCTCCCCTCTTCACATTGGCTTCCCTTACATACATTAATATAGTTCTCATTATTGATTTGTATACCCCATTTCCCAAGAAAATTAGAAAAGTATTTCTTAAGTTTAAGGTTAATGGTGAAATTATGAGTGAATATCACATTATATAATTTTTTAAAGTGACCTATGATTATGAAATAAAAAATTAGATCCAAATAATCATATTTTTTATCTAAAATTTTTAATATATCCCTGAGCCTGATAGTTTTCCTTTCCTATCAACTATTGATACATGGGATATGTTCAAGCAATTGTTTAATGACCAATTTGGGATCAAAGTCAATTTAAATTACCATAGTCATGATTTTATTGACATTGTGAGAACACTATAAGAGGGTATTCATTCATTTAATTGTAAATTTATGAGGGAATTACATAAAATAAAAAATTACATAGAGCCAAATGAAGATATGGTTCTTGTCATTTATTATGGTGTATGTGGGAGTTAGTTGATTTTAACTCATGACCGTAATCAAGATTTAAAATTTGAAATCAACATTAAAAAATGTTTAATTGCAATTAATAGAAATAAATCAAGTAGAAATGATAATTATTATATCAATCGTTAATGTATTGTTTCTAATTATCCAATGAGTGTTTTTCCTAATGCAACTACTAATGAGGTTGATTTTGATAGTAAATGTATTGATGATCATAATAATGGGTCTGCTTAGATTAATGATAGTGATGGATAAATTAAAGGATGGTAGTCAACTTATGATCTTGAATGTAATGAAATTGTTTCCCCTCATCTTCTTCAACATAAATATTACTCATCTATTAACCTTATTGATCTCAAAACAAATAAAATAATTCCTTATCCAAATTGTGTGCTTGATAATGAAAAATTAATTTTTTTTCTATTAATAATCTTTTAGGGATATATTTGTGTGATATGTTTTGTTTCAAAGGTATAACATGAAAATATAATTTAAAATGATGATTTTTTGTGCATTGTTCAAGATTATTAGTGAGTTTTTCAATAAAATAGAGCCTGAGTTCATTAATAAGGATTATCATCAACATGAATATGGTACAAATCATTCATGTATGGTAAATATAGAATGAAAACATAATTTACAAAATTTAAAAGAAAAGAGACCATATATTTCATTCACATATTTATGTGACATTAATGGATTTCATGAAGTTTTTATAGAACATAACATGTACAAAATGTCTAATAGTATAAATAATAAGGTTGATTTAAAAATGTTGGGTGTTTCATGTCTTGATATAGGTCATGATAAATTTTTGAATAAGCTTGAATATGAGATATTTTGTGGTTATGATGAATGGGTGAATGTTGACTCAAATGTTAAACTAATTAGTTGTCTAATTTATGAATTGTTTAATCATTGTATTAAGTCCAAAGAAGAGTATAGACTAAAATTTTAAGGAGAGTAAAACAAAAATGATAATTTTGAATGTTCACAAACTTATGAAAATGTTGGTATTGATTGCATTAGTATATATAGTGAGGATATTTCATTCCCTAGTAAGTTTGAAGGCCAAAGTTTTCATTTTACCTATATAAAATGTTTAATCAAATATGTTGGCTCAATATGTTATCAATCATTTGGGTTCCTATTGGTGTTTCCTAATGACATCCCTGAGATGGATAATATGGTTTTTTATCTTATTATTATTAATCCTAATTACGGAATTTTCGATCTAAATTAGGTTGATTCATGGTATGATTAATGCATGTAAGAATCTGAATATGAATCTTTTTGTTTTCTTATAACTATAGATTTTTTAGGAGATGAAGGTGATTTTCTAAAAATAAGTGAGAATGAATTGAAAAAGGATATGAATGGTATTTAACTATTCACTAAATTACCAATACATTTATATTATAGTACTAGTTGAATGATGATGACAAGAAATTTCTAAGTATATCATTCAACACTTAAGTTTCCATATATCATTAATAAAGATATTATGCCTCAAAAAATTAGTATTAGTTTCATGGGGATTCCTACATTACACTATGTTATCTATAATCTATGAGAGCCATGTTTGTAAGTTCATAGTGGGTATGGTTTTATATTGATTATTTGGGTTCTAAAAAAGGCACACGCAACTAAATTTTTTTTTTGAACTAATGTTTAGAGATTGAGAAAAATCATAAGGATAGGTTCATAAAATATTTTACATGTCATGTTTGTTGAGCTTTTGTTGAGCTATCACTGTGAGGAAATCAAGAAGGAAAAATGTATGATCATAAGCTTGAAAATGGATAATGCTATTTTATTTTCATTTTTAGCATTCACCCTTAATCATTCAATTTTTAAAGCATCAAAATAGTAAACTTGATAAAAGTACATGGTGCACAAAAAAATTTCATTTATTTACATTTAAATGTCCAAGTAAGAGTAATATATATTTTAAAGGGTGATGAATGTAAAATATATATGGGAAGTGTTTAGTCATTCACTTTTAAGGACAATAAAAACAAGTAAGCATGGTCCACAAAGGAAAAATAAATAGGCATATTTCATCTTATAAGATGTAACTTTACATAAAAATGATACAAACTCATAGGGCCAAAGAATGAAAGACATCTTGTCAATATTTTATGTCATTTGGGTTTTTACACAAACACAATTAAGCAAATAAAATTGTTTGAATGCACTATGACAATATTTAGAATTCAATAATATATGCCAAACTATAGAAATTTGCCCATTTACATGTGTAAAAAATATAGTAAAATATTAGGAAATCAAGGGATGAAGGAAGGGTATATTTTTTTATGTTTTGTTTTATACCATCATAGTTACATGAAATTGCCTCAGAATAGTGAATACTCTTATAGATCATCTTATTCTATGTTATTATCATTTTTATCCTTAGGATGCCTATGTTGAACCCTGATAGTTGTGTCTATGTAGGTATATACCTTTGACATAGGTGTCTAGACTAAAATATATACAACAATGGATCCAAATTTTCACTTAAACTACACAAACACCTATGCATCTATTTTGACCTTTAGAATGTGTTTAAATGTATGTAGAATCTACATAATAAGCAAAACTCTAGTATTATTATCTTTTATTTTCTTATGACTTGGTAAAAAAGGGTTAGAAAATGAGTTGAGAATAAAACCTAATTATTATTAAGTGTTACCAACATATCCATGTACTCTGAATAGGATGTCAAAATCTCATGTAGTTCTTTCTCCTATGTATGTATGTGGAATAGTGAGTGTGAAACTATATGATATTTGTCTTATTTTAACCATTAGTACAAGTAATGTAAGTGTATATTGACCTTTTTAATGCTTTAAATTTTTGATCTATTACTCTAATTCAATATGATATCTTTTAATTTAAATTATTTTCTAATTTTAAACTTGCTTAATCAAAGTGTCAGGTCTTGTAATTAGACCATAGCCTACGTTAATATAGGTGACTCTTGATTTTGAATTTATAACCTAGTTTTTTGTGAAAATCTGATAATAAAATGAAAATATCAGTCTAAAAAAAAATCAAAAAGTATATAAAATGATAAATATACAATTTTGGACACTTGCATCATAGTTAGAAACTTACATTAACATAAGATTTTTACATAGATGAATGTATTTAGGGTATTAAAACATATAAATACATAAAACATAAGTATTTATCCCTAGAATAAATTGGATAAAATGGAAATTTAACAACATATAAGGCCAAGTGGTTGATAAATCAAATGAAATAATATGGAACCAAAGAGGTCCATATGAGACCACACTACTATATATCTAACTCTATATAAAGAGGCCTATACATGAAAAAGATATGAAAAATGTTATGAAACTATGATTTTACCAAATTTGGGTATCTACATTCTCCCTCACCCCTTAATATAGTAATGCATGAAACTAAAATTACTAGTTTAAGGGAAAATAAAATGTATACCTCAGTGTGTACAATGCATCTTATCTTTGCTCGAGTTTACTTTGAACCTTTTTGCTTAAATATTTTACCTACAACCATAATCATGTCAAAAATTAATCAACACATATAACATATAGATTAGAAATAATATAAAATAAAATAAATAAAGAGCATCAATAGAATACACCTATGTATTGTGTTATGCAATAATGGCTCTTGAAATAAATATTGGAGAAGTATAATGGGACTTGAGTCCTCATTCATCCTATGTCTAGGAAGATGAGTTAGTTAATACATGGTAAATTGGTTTTCACCCTAGTATTTCTATATCTAGAGTGGAGAAAGTTGGGAGGTGATCATTCCCCCAACCCAATATAGGAAGAGTGGTGCTTAGGCCTTTAAGATTATCATTTCCCAACTAGCACAATTGAAGTCCATAACCTGGTGAGATTGGATGGTTTAATAACTCCAATCCATAAATGGAACCAACTAATATAGAAGGATAAGGATTAATAATAGTCTGTAAAATTCCATCCTAGGTATCAGTCCATAATGTGAGAAAATTATGTGGCATGGTGACAATCCTTAGTAATCTAAGTGAATATAGAAGATAAATTGGTGCCTATGTAAATAGAAGGAACGAATGTTTTTCATGCCACAATCATATCTAGTGTTAATAAGGTAATTTACATATATTATATGAATTTTTCTTAGCATAAGCACCATTATTGTGTAATATATGTATAATGGAAATAGTAATCTATAAAATGTTGACCCAAATATATAATTGAATCATATACAATATATTAAATATGGAAAATTTTAATCTAGTGAAAGTGTGTAGAATATATCTATATAACATGACCCCAATGTAATATAGATCTGAGAACTATTATAATTTTGGATATCATGTTTTCATATAATGCCACCATTGTATATGAGACTATGAAAAAAAATGTGGAAGCCCTGAAATCATGTCATATCCCCCACTAACTCTAGAAAATGTGTGCACTGATAGATTTATGGAGGACATGTTTATGTAACATGGCCCCAGTGATATGACCTCCCTTTTGGGATGAGAGGAATAAGATATTTGACTTGAATTATCATAAAATGAAAATGTACCAATATTTTGTGTAAATAAATTGAGTAAATATTGATTATGTATTAGTGCTATATATCATTAAAGTTTTCAATTAAAATATAAGGTCTAGGTAACAACATGGTTTTAGGTAATTGTTGGTATTTCATAAAAGTTTATGAGATTAGTATAATGTGAAAGGGTTATTTTATTATATTCTAATACAACTCATTGTTTTGAATTTGTAAAAATGGTACTTCAGCTATGTACATTTGAAGTCCATGTACAATTTTTATATTAGGAGTTTTTAAATAAAATTTTCAATTATCACTTTGAATATTTTTTAAAATATAAGCTTAGGGTAGAAATTTCAAATGATGCATGAGAGAAACCCATACCCACTGGGATTTGATATTTTATATACAACCCTATCCAACTAGGATTTTGATGATCTAGTAGGTAGGTTCACTTGTGAATTGAGTGGTAATTTTTCTTTTTTTTAATTTTGTCATTTTTAATGATTTTTTTTATTTTATGTGAGACATCAAACACTTCTATCATATTTTTGGATAGTACCATTAGTTCCTCAATGGTAGATTCCAAATTTATATGGAACCTTATAATATTATATGATAATATCCAACACTAACATCCATTTGTATTTTTTATTTTTTTAACTATGAAAAACTAGTTATTCCTACTCTAATTTAATGTCTAACTCTTAGTTTTACTCATTTTTATGTGTATAAGTATATACATATTTAGAAGTTATAGCATGTGAGACATTTTCCTAATCTAGTGGAAATAATTCTAGATCTGGTCGATTGGGCTATGATAGATCAGGATGGATTAGGTCATGTGGTTGGATTAGGGTAGATTCCAAATAGTATCCACCTTGTTATAGTGTTGGCTAAGAGGTTGAACCCACATGCATGCACCTTCTGGATCCCAATAGGAGAGATGATAATAACTCTAGAGGATGTGTATCATATTTTATCATTACTTATGAGAGGTGAGAGGGTGTAGGTTATTAGGGATGGAAGTTGTGTCTATATTCAGTAGTCACATATGAATTTCACTAGCTAGATGACACCAAATATAAAGCTAAACAATATGATTTAGTTATATATTATTATCAAGGGTGATGTTTTGTGACTATATAAATCCATTTGTGTATTTTTTTCATCCTTTGTATTTGTAGAGGGTGTCATAATAGTGATTTCATATTGCATGTATCAGATTATATGACACATTGAGCTAGAGGGTATTAGATATTTATGGGGTTGTATAACACTAGACCATTTATATAGATACATCTATTTATTCTATTTATAGAGTCACTATATAGGTATTAGAGTAGGGACCCTTGTACATTTTTGGGCCTATGAGCATATTGTAGTATTAGAGCTAGTTGGACCCCTAGTTGGGTGGGCCCATCCTCATATGTTTTTAGAGTTGTGCATTCAACCCTATGGTGGAATAAACACCATGATGGATTATTAGACCATTTTTTATAGGTTGACATTAGATAATATTATATGGCATCTACACAAACCTTTGTTGGATGGCTTGATGATGGTCATGAGTTATAGACTATCCAAGTGAGTGTGTGGTTAGTTGATCACTTTCCTAGGGTATATGATTTATTTTAGTATGATCATGTTTTGTGTTATTTTTTATAGAGTGGGGAGTGGCATCTCTTCCATACCAATTGAATCATATATTCAAGAGTGGGCATAGGCCCAATGATATACCAACACTATCGCCTATATATCCAACCCCTTAACTTGGTGATGAGTGAAATATCATGGTTCTCCTATATATATGGGATGATGTGGGATGAAATGATCGTCATTTTTAATTATGAACATGGTCACATGATCAATTATTATGTCTAGTATAGTTATAACACATGATACCATACCTATCACAAAGGGAGGTGTAGAAGGAGAGAGAGGTGGTTGTGCTCCCATGAGACCAAAACCCCTAGATGAGGCAATGATTAGATCCAATTTTAAGTATCATATTCTAATTTAAATTTTTATTTATATAGTATATGATATAATATAAAGAAGTAATTTTGTTATGTCTTGTTTTCAAGTAATCAAGAGTGGGCTATTATGGTAGATCATGTGGTGCAGGCCCTCATTCAGAGTGTGCCCATGGATATAGTTGGTGAGTATTTCAATTAATAGGATTTTTGATATTTTGGGTACCCATTATCCCTTATTTTATCTTGTAGTGAGAATAGTGTTCTCATATCATAACATAACCATCAAGAATAAGGAGTTGTGTGCAAATCTTGAAAAATGATAAAACTCATAACATAGTGCCACTATGATTATGTAGGTGTTGATTGATTAGTATGACATCATACATCATGTGTATGATGAGACACCAAGTCATATAGGGTAGTTTAATGATATAATACATTATTTATATCAGTCATGCAGGCCTAGGTAGGACCAAATTGTATCATCATTCAAATATGTTGGAGTAATAGATATAGATAGTGACAAGGAGTATAAACATTGAGATATTCCCCTAACATGTGATTAAAGCTTATATTTATATAAATTTTGTGCCTCTTTATATATATATATATATATATGATGATGATGATGATGATGATGCTAGTTCGGGATGTTTTACATCACGTGAATATATAACTTTTAGTTATTTATTTATTTTGTATGATTTTACTTGTATCTTATGTTTTTACTAAATATTTGGATAGAAAAAATATATATCAATATAAATTATTTCAATTTATTGAATTTTTAAATTTTAGTGATAAAGATTCATTCATCATGCACAATGAAACCTGATTGGGAACAAGAAAGCTTGACTATAGTGATCATTTTTAATTTGAACTATTGGTTATGTTTGTTTCATTGTAACTGAGGCATCAATAAAAATATCTTATGTCTTTGTATGTGTTGCTTTAGGTACCTAAATATTTTGTATATATGACTCCTCCACTTATCCATCAAGACATGAACAACCAATGGTTCCTTAGAAGGATCAATTTGAGAAAGATCAGTCTACGTAGAGGGTTCAGTATGATAAGGAATTCTATTAGCGGTTGTCTTCTATAAATTTTGATAGACCACATGTTCCTTAAAAGGAGTAGCATGGGATGTATCAACCCTATTAGAATAACCAATAGGAAAAATGGGGTATGGGGTCTATATTTATCTTTACAAAATGTAATAAGTCACCAATTTGCCAACTATGTAAGCTTTTACTCAAGATCAAACAATCATTATCTCATTTTCCATTTATAGCATGGTAAGTGAAAAAATATTGTCTTTTTACATTTAAATAACTCTATGGTGGGTAATGATAATTTGGAGGATGTTTTATCATCTATTTGTCTAATAATGTACACAATATATCATGTGGTTTATCTCAGTACCAATCAAATTCAAGTGGATGGTGTGTGGTATAGGTGTATGGTTTTACTGTAGGAGGTATTATGTAAATATGTTCCTTTCCTTTATTTAATACCTTTACTATTTTTTATTTAGAATGTACCATTAGTTATGAAGAATATTTTTGAAGTGGTTCATTATGATTCATGGGTTGCTTGTTTAATTTGAAAGCATTATTCATGACATGTTTGCTTTGGTGTGGATAAATAGGTATTTCAATTTTGGCATTCATTCTATCACATGCATATTATTCACATCCCAATATAAGGATTCGAATGAATGAAAAGTTTTGTGCAATGTTCTTTCTCTAATGGGAGAAAGAATACTGCTACTAAATATAAATTGCACTTCTAAATCTAAGAGGTTATAGTTTAAAGAATATAATATATCTAAAATATAATAGCATAATATTGAAATAGTGCATCCTCATTTTGTGTCAATACTTGAAAATGTTCCAGCATTAAAGTAGTTAAGGTATAACTATGAAATATTGATAATAATACATCTTCAAGTTTTTTGAATTTTGATAAGGAATCATTTGGGAGGCTATAAAAACAATAAAGAGCCTCTTAACCAAACTTTGATGGAAATACTTTAATATCAAGAGTTCATCCTTAGCCTAATGTTTAAAGGATTTTATATATTATTTCAAATGAGTAGAAAGATCCTCTTCACCATTGAAAGAGGATTACTTAGGAATGATAAACTTTGAAGGATAAGTATATTCAAAAATATATGTAGTAAGGGATTGTTCTTGTAATATATAGTTCTCAAAGGTAGAATCATGAGATGAAACTTGAAATTTAATGGTATTCACTTGTTATTGAAGATATCCATAGTAGTCATGATAGAAATTATATCACAAGTAGATATTGGTAAAGAGGTTGGGGTTTTGCTTAAAGCTTGTAAACTACCTCTTAGATGAAACATAGGAGTAATAGACTCTCTATCACTTTCTAAAGTAGGACCATCACATGGTTTTGTAAAATTTATTAAAGAAGAAAACGTATCATTTTGAATAGCAAGAATTTTTATATTTTTATCATTTTAAGGTGTTATAGTACTTGAAATTTCATGAGATACAATAGGATTATGAAAAACAATTTTAATTGTAGAAATATATTCTTTTGAGCAAAAAATATAAAGGATTAAGGAAAATAAATTTTGTTTAATTCTTTTATAACATTAAGAGAAGGAAACATGCAATTTTCACTTTCATTTACAATTTCGAAATAAGGGACAAAAAATGCAATGCCATTTTCTATGTTTGGTATATCATTATCATGTGAGAAAGAGACATTTAATGCAAAATTTTATTTTTTGTCATGAAATGTACTTTTGGTTTTATTTGATTTATATGATTTGAGTTTGGAATTAGATGAATCAAATATAGTTGAACATTTAACTATATATCTAAACAACACATCTTTAATAAAAACTTTTTTAGGACATTCAAATACATTTTCATTTTTCCTTTCAAACAAGATAGGATAAGAATTAGTGTATACATTTTGATTATTACAAACTAGAGAGAAATATTTTACTACTTTCAATTGAGGATATAAACAAGGAAGAAATTTTTTAATATTAGCATAATTTGGAAAATAAGGCCCACATTTATTATTTTCAACATTTGCATTATTGGAAAAAGAAGAGCATTTAATTTTTTAACATTTAAATCATTGGAAAGAGAAGAGGAACACTAAAATTTTGATTCATATATAAAATGTATGCATGAAACACTTTAAATTTTGACATCATGAATGTTAATTTGTTATTTATTATATCATCCTTATTTGAGGCCTTAATGAAATTGATCATTTTATACTTTTTAGGTCATTCATCATGGGAGCAAAAATAAATGGGAGGAGTAAGTTCCTCATATTCACATTCAAGAAGAAAAAAATCACACTCATAACAATATGAAATAATTTTATGATTATCAACATGTTCACTTATGATAGCATTTTCATCATTAGTTCATTCATTATCATAGTTATAAGCAAAAGAGGTGGTTTCAGCCTATTATTTATATGTTATGAGATCTTCATATGAAATACATTGATCATCATGAATATTAAATATTTTATCCAAGGTATGGGACTTTTTATGGTTGTGAAAAAGAGAATCCATAAGGGATTTAATATCAGATACAATCAAAAAGCAAGCAAACATAAGGCCTAAAGTAAAGAGATAAAGAAGAATTCCTTAAGATTTACCCATATAAGAAGTTAGATCTAAAAAATAAATACATAGAATTTTTATTTTATTTATTTATTTATTTAATAAGGAGAAAACCCTACATGAAAAATAGGGTTTTGGATCAAATACAGGAGCTGGGTTCACCAAATGTTTTATGTTATTTGGGTTTTTAAACAAACACACTTAAATAAATAAAACTATTTGAATTTTATTTAAATTTTTATCATTATCAAGTTTAAGCCTTAGGTTGTTAAAGGATCTTAGCATAGTAAATTAGAGTATAAAATATGCAATAAACATAGCCATTGATTTGTAATAAAATTGACCTAGTTTGACCTTTGCAAATATAAAAATAAATTATGTAAACAATTACTTATCTATAAACTTATTGAGATGAAACATATAAATGATAAAAAATGGGAAAATATTTGATATGAATGTCATGAATAGGATCTAGGTGTCAAAACCATTCTTGGATAGTATCACCCTAATTGGATAGTAGTGTTAATAGCACTAGTGTTTTTCTTTTGGTGTTAGTGTATTTTTTGAAAAGTTATTTTAAGCTTATGGGTACACCTATGTCTGAGTCTTCTAATCTTGTTCATATGTGCATGAGTTCTCATTCCCTATCGGTGACTTGTTTAACTGATTTTGTATGTAAACCCTAAACCTCCATATTACTAGGGCATCAAGTTTACACAATTATCAATGTATGATGTTAGTGGGATAAGATGGACATCCTCAACACCCCACTGAGATGAGATTTACCTACATACCACAACTCTAAAGAGAGATCAATCCCAATGTAGTTATCCCCACCTAAGTGTCGGTGCAAGTGTAAGTGAAGCTAGTATGAATGTTTGTTTGAGTTATTTTGAGTGAATATTGAGACTATAAATCCAAGTATTATAAGCTTGGAATGGTTGTATATGGTTTTATGTATAATTAGTGTAGAATAGGAATTGATAACCTTGATTATGCACAACTTGTTTTGAGCTAGTTTGTGTTATTTGCATTTGATTTTCATCTAGTGGATAAAGGGCTAAAATTCATGTATCTATACTATTCTAGTGCTTGTGTGAGTCTTAAAATAGGTATAGGATAACCCTAGGTGGTTTTTATTTTTAAAATATATATGTTTGTGTCCAAAGGTAGGAAAAGGATAGTAACACCCAAACTAAGATACTAGAACCAATTGTGCTACTGTCCAAATTATGGCACTAGTGTCTAGGTGGTAAAACCTGAGGTAATAAAGGACATGATAATAAAGTGATGATATGGGACTACTTTGGGTATGTTTAGAGGAATGTGTGTCTAACACAAAGGATAGATAAGTGTCTAGATATGCTCTAAAATAGGTCTAAGGTTAAGTTACGAATGGGTAGTCTCAAGTAACACTCTTAGCACTCAAGTGTTATTTTTAGATTATTACATTTTCCTCACCTTTATTCTAGAAATGTAATAAAGTGAAAGGACTAGGATAAAGTAAAAATAATTTTACCTTGAATTACCTAAGATGTGAAGCCCATGAATTTAGATCTGAGTATGTGAAGCATGCTCCACTACATGTCCTATAAATAAAATGTGCATATATCAATCCTTAATTAGGAGATATAAAAATCAAAGAAAAAAATTAATAAAGAGATAAAAGAGAGGAAAGGAATGAATACACGTCACTAGGTTTATTAACCAATGAATAAACTGGGTGAAAATCTATGTGTGTGCTTGTAGATAGTGATCAATCAATGAATAACTTAGACTAAGATGATGGTCTGATTAATACCCATGTGTGGGTGGCTCAATAACTTAGTCTAATTTTAACTCCATTTCCCACCCTTAATTAGTGGATCATGACTTGTGAATAGATTGTATTATATTGATGGTGTACCCAACCCTCTCATGTAGGTGGGTCAAGAATTTAAGTAGATTATGACTCCATAATTTCCCACCCATGTGTAGTATATGCATTTGAAACTATATTTATCAATATGACTAAATATGTGTAACTCTAATTATAACATGATATGTCAGCCATGTGGTCACTCAATAATTTTAGAATGTAAAATGGCTTTAGGCCACTTAGTAATATTAGGTAGCTTTGGGCCACTCGATAATGCCATCCGCTAGAGATGGAATAAGTCATAAATCTAGTGTGTAATTTAGGACATGGTATTTGGTGTGTATAAAGTATATAATGACATATATTTTATCATTCCATATTATCAACTGGTGCATAAGTGAGCATATGTAAATAATGTGTCATGTACATGCCCCCAAATCTAATATCTGAGTATATGGATTTTAGATTGTGTTTTAATATATGTATCTAAGTATCTAAAACTAAAACAATAATGATCATACCATGCATGATTCACCCAATCTAAGAAAACATGTATGAAAATGTGTTATACTAAGCCAAAACTAGTAATCCATTTATTAAAATTATGTAAACCTAGAATGTACTTATTGTACTTTTTGGGCCAATCTAAAATTTTCTAAAAATGAGGCTACTAGATATTAGTACCATAAGATGAGAATGGAGGGAGCATTGTAAGCAAATCCAAATAAATTATTACTACAAAGTGCCAAATTAATCTGTATATGCAATTCATTTAAAGGTGACTAGATTATAATGTCTTTGCATGTGCTAGCATATTTTCTCTTAAGATGGATATAAATAATCATAAATAGACACATCATTTCATTTTATGGGGTGTCCTTTATCAAGTTTTCTAAAAGGAGTGATGTAATTAGGTATATCATCATTATGATAGCTTATAAATGAGATATTATAGAACCTTATATTAGTCATTTGTTAGAACTTCTATTTCCCTCTTTATACACATGAGCGATTGACACCCCTCTGAAGTAGGATAGTAGGTTTTTTGCATCATTAATAATCCCAAAAATGTTTTAGGAAGGTTGAATCAAGCCATTTAAATATTTTATAATATTCATGGAGTCTCTTTCAATCTGAAGATACTCCATGCCATGTTTAACTACAAGATCAATGCCCCCCACAAAGTAGCTTTGGCTTATGAAATGTGATTTGTTTAGATCCTAATTGGTCCTGCATATGCTACACTGAGATTCCCCTAGGAATCCTTGATGACTCCTCCCACTCTCATTGGGCCCAAATTTCCTTTAGGATCCCCATCAAAGTTTAATTTAAACCAGTTGGGAGGATGATGAGTCCACTTGACCTTAGATCTATCAACACACTTCTTATGGGATTTGCCAACAATGTCAAGATTAAGTTTTTTGAGAATCTAAGAGAGATAAGGGGAATATGGATCATCAAAGGAAGAATAAAAGGATAACAATTTTTTTGTTTACAAAAGCCATGATTATCTTGAAGGTAGAGAAATGGTAAGGCTTGTGATTATAAAAATTAATTGAATTTATTGAGATCCAAATGCCCAAAAAAATATGAGGTAGAACCAAGTTCCACCAAAATTTCAATAGTGGGTAATTCCAAGGTGGCTTCTATTGGGTGATTAGATCCTTAATAGTTTGTAAATATGGAAATGCATACAAACTATAATTTATATTCTATGAGTAAAATTTGAATGTTTTTTTATTTTGGCATATTATATTGTTTTTGTATTTTTTGGATATAATAGATATACAAGTAACATGAAAATTAAACTATATACAAGGAGAAATAAATAAGGAAATTATGTATAGGTAGGGAAAACATACTAGCTAATGAGTCTCATGAGAGACTCGTTATCAATGTGGAATATGTTAAATAAAGGAAAATTAATCATGTGTGTTGTGTGAAAATGTAACTAAGGTTCTAGAACTTGTTGTACTGAGTGATCTATAGCTAGTACTACCTGTGTATTAGTGATAGGAATCCATGAAGATGATTGGGGTGTCTTGTGAACTATAGGGATATTAAGGTCCCATATAGTATAATATGTAGTTGACATAGGTGTCCTATGTTTAGAATCCTAGGAACTAAATAATACTAATATTAGAAGGAAAATATTAGAGGGAGGCCCTCTATAATCTATAACATATCTTTGATGTAAGAATCTCTCTATTAAGGGTCTCCATGGGAGAGTATATTTATGTGGTAACACTATAGGATTAGACCTCACCAACACTAGTAGATCAACTAAACTCTATTGTTTATTAATGGGAATTGTGCTCAAAATTATAACTAGTAGCTATGGTGTTACCAGCTATGAGATAGGTAAAGGATACTCATATGAAAGAACCTCAACTATGACCACTTGATTATCATGTATATACTTGATTCATATGTGAATGATGGATGGAATGGCTCAAATTTTTTTCATCCATGGCCTACCCATTAATATGTCAAATGCTCTTTCATTAGGTACTAATAATAATCTAGTGGCCACATGTGCTAGTCTAACCTACAATTAAAGTACAATCTCCCTAATTGAGCTCTGAACATGGCCACTAAAACCATGGATAACTATTATGGTTAGATAAATGTCCTTCTCTAAATAACTCAAATGTCATATAAGTGTGATAGTGCACATGTTAATACTTGACCAATTATCAACAATAACACTCTAAATAGAATGATGATTAATGTAGGCTTGTATAAAGAGTGTCTATAAATATGAATCATCATCGATATTATCCCATTTTGAGAAAGTGATGAGTGGTCTAACTAAAATTTTATTATGATACACAAAAATGGTATTATATAGGGGGTATGCATCCTTTATATTAGTTTGATATGATGATGGTGGTGGATGTGCTTGATATGTATGTTTAACACTTAAAGTGCCCCCTACCTCATTATATGTATGTTTTGGAAACAAATCCAAAAATATTTTAAATGCCTTAGGTTTCATTTGTTGAACTTTAGGTTCCTATATGTGTTTTCCCACATTAATTATTTGGCCTCTATCAAACCTTGTATCTTATGGTTCAAGTTGATATATCAGTTTGTAGTATGGTCTGGTGCCCTGTGATAGTTTTAAAATGCATTAGAATCATATTTCCTTGGAATATGTTGTGTTATATTAAACTTTTTTATTAGAAGGAGAGATATGACATTACATTATAGGATCTTCTATAAAACACACATTTATAATTTTGGTATGTTTTTGAAAAATCTCTATGGAGGAGTTAATAAAACTTGGTGAGGAAGTAGCTCTGAAGCTATGTTAACTATGGCCTTTTGATCACTCTTATTTTTAGTGGACCTTAATTTGTATTTAGGATTATTATAAATCTTATAAATTGAATCTAATCCACTTTTATATTTTAATTTTCCTATAGAGAGAAGCTTGATTTACCTTTATTTAACTATGTGGCATAAATCTATGAACATTGGAAACTTCTTGAACAAGATAGCTTTATGAAATGCTAGTAGTAAAATCTATTTTAAAATGTCTTGGATCTCTCCATATATCATATGTATATTCATCTTTACCAATATAGTTTTATATCATAATATATATGCTACAATAGGCTCATTATATTTTTGTTTAAGTTATGTCGCTTGAGCATCTAATATCTTATCATTGATGTTAATTGAAAAGTGTGAAAAAAAATCTAACAATGGATTTAATGTTGTGATAGACTAATTTATAATATCATAAAACCATTATAAGGAATAATCCTTTAGAATATGTGGGAATAATTTAGTAAGGATAAAATCATTAGACACATAGTCTAAACATGTTACATGCAAAGCTTATAGATGGTGCTCTAGATCACCCTTACCATCATACAAAGTAAAATTAGATGACATGAATCTAAATGGAAAAGCAGTTACCATTGTGTGATGTGACAAAGGTGTATGTAAAATAACATGAGAATCAAGGACATATGATGGCCTAGTATCACCCTTCTCAAGATGTAACACCTTATCCTACATAGAAGGAATCCCATGTATAATGGATTATACATCTAAAAAGGAATAATTAGCCATAGGAGGTATTGTTATTGTTGAAAGTTTCTGATTTAAAATAGGTTGTTTTACAAATTGAGTTTCCCCTAAAGTAGGCATAATAATATTATTATCTAGGGGAGTAGAATATTTACCACTATTTAATTTGTTCTTTATTTCCATTGTGACTTGTAGAATATGTATATGATCATGGGGTTGTTCTCAAAGTGTATCTATAAGACTATAAAATCTCATCCTTATTGACTATAAGGTTTTAATTATTAAGTGGGGAAATAATGTCTCTATTCCCATCTTGTGTATCATTTTGACCATGATTTTATTTCTCATCTTTAGATGCATTATCATTGAAGTCCATATAATCAAGGTGTGAAGTATTAATGACAGTGGTTGTAATTTTTCCTTTATCCATGGTATAATCTTGAAGAGAAGGAATCTTGGTGTGCTCAATAAGATTTTTACTAAACCTATAACTTCTTCTTAAGGGAAGAGAGATAAAATTTCTAGATGGCATATAGAAAATAAAATGAAATAATGATGATAAAATAGAGTATATAAAATTTGGAAATCCTAACACATCCAAGGGAAATAGAAAAAATAAGGTTATAAACCCTAATATCATTTGAGGCTAGGGTTTGATTAGTTTTCAAATTATGTGGGGTTCACCAAATTATTTAAATTTTTAGGGTTATGGAATTTAATCCATAGGTTGTTAATGTGTTTAAGTATATTAAATCATGGTATAAAATATGAAATAAATATAGCCACTTATTTATAGTAGATTTGACTTAGTTTTATCTTTATAAAAATAGAAATAAATGATGTAAACAAGTACTTAACTATAAATTGACTAAGAGAAAATATCTAGAGGTTGTAAAGTAGGATAAGAGATGGTCTAAGTCTCAAAGATAAAATATAGGCGTTAAAACCGTTCCTAGATATTAGTGTCATAATTGGATAATAACACTAATGGTTATATTATATATATTTTTTTCTAGTGTCCTCTTTATAGATCTATTTCAACAAGCCTATTCCTATGTGTATGAGTTTTGATTCCATGTCAGTGACCTGTTTTGATTGATTTTATATGTAAACCCTAACCTCTATGTAGCTAGGGCATCTGGTTGGAACAAGTAGAAAAGTGTGATGTAAGAGGGGTAGGATTGGTATCATCAACACCCCACTATGATTAAATTTTCTTACATACCAATACTCTAAGGAGGTATCAATACCGATGTAGTTCTCCCCACCTAAGTATTGGTAAAAGTGCAAGAAGCTAGTATGAATGCCAGTTTGAGTGATTTTGAGTGGAGATTGAGACTATAAATTTGGGTATTTTAAGATTGAAATGGTTATAGATGGATTTATGTATAAGTAGGGTATAATATGGATTTATAACCCTAATTGTATACAACTTTTTGCTAAGCTATTTTGTGTTATTTGCATCTAATTTACATCTAGTGCATAAATGGCTAAAATTCATGTATATATACTATTCTAATGCTTTCACAAGTCTAACCCTAGGTGGTTTTTATTTTAAAAATATATCCATTGGTTGAAAAAGGTATTAAAATGACAAAGATCCCAAATTGGGACACTAACACCATTGACACTACTAACCAAATTATGGTTCTAGTGTCCAGGTGGCATAACTTGAGGCACTAGGGGCTAGGATACTAAACTGAGTATTTAGGACTACTTTGGTTATGTTTAGGGACATGTGTATCACACATTAAGGCTATATAAGTGTCTTAATAGACATAATATAGGTCTAGGGATAAGCTAGGAATGGGTGGTTTCAAGTAACACTCTTATCACTCAAGTGTCATTTTTAGATGATTATAGAATGCAATATAACAATATTCAAAATTTAGTAATATATGATAAATTATATAAATTTTCCTATCTAAACATGTAATAAATATAGTAAAATACTAGGCAACAAGGGATGAAGGAATTGTATCTTATTTCATGTTTTATTCTGGACTATGATAGTTATTTGAAATTGCCTCAAAATAGTTTATAATCTCATGGATAAACTCTTTGTTCTAATCATTTTTATCCTTGGGACACTTGTGTCTAAATACGATTGTTGTTTTGATGTAGGTGTTAAAAATGGAATATATATAATTATGGATCCAAATTTTTATTGAAGATACATAATAACCTATGTATCTATTTTGACCTTTATAATTTGTTCAGATGTGTGTAAAATCTAGAGAGAAAAAACCCTAGTATTCTTGTCTTTTTACTTATTGTGACATGGTAAAATGGGGTTATCATGTGAGTTTAGATAACCTTATAAAACCAAAATATTTATAAATGTTTTATAAATATCCATGTTCTTCAAAGAGGGCCTTAGACTCGCATGTAGATCTCCCTCCTAAGTATGTATGTGGAATACTGATCATGTAACTATATTCTCTTTATCCTATTGTAATATTTGGTACAAGAAGAAAGTGTATATTGAAATTTATATTTTATATTATCAATTCATTAATATAATGAAATATGATATCTTTGAATGCAAACTATTTGCGAATTTAAAACTTGCTTAATCAAAGTGCCAGGTGTTGTAATTAGACCATAGCCTTTGTCTATATAGGTGACTCTTGGTTTTTAATTTATAACCTAGTACCATGTGAAAGGTCAATAATATAATAAATATATGGGGATATAAAATTTCTTAAAAGTTAAAAGTAAGTAAAAATAAAAAAATATAAGTCTGGACACTTGTTTCATAGTTGTCTAGGGGTTGAAAACATAGAAATATAGAAAACATGAGTAGGGATCCCTAATACATTGGATAAAAATGTAATTTTACAACATATAGTCCAAAGGATAAGATAAATAAAATGAAATAATATATTATTTAATAGATTGAAATGACAATAAATCACTAGATATCTAACTCTTTGTCAAGAGGCCTACACATGTAAAAGCTACAAAACATGCTATGAAACTAAGCTTGTACCAAATATGGGTATCTATACTCACCCTAATAGTCTAAGGCTTGTATGAATGATCAAATTAAGATGATTTCTAAAGGGATAATCATGTCTAATGGATCAAAACAAAAGTGTGTTATTGATTTCTTTATTGGATGTTTACACATATGACCAAACATAAAGGCAAGTTAAACCCAAAGGTTCAATAAAGGGTATAAAGGTTCAAATTTGTTCTTGAGTATCCATAAAAATATATAATACATGGTCACATTTGATTATCTTAAAATAATCAAATTACATGATCTCTCAAAGTGGCTATAAATAACATGAAAATGCAAATTACCCATCAAATCATTTTGTGAATGTCTTTAAACAAATTATGACCATAAGTGATGAGGAAAAATTATACCCATAAGTGAAAGAGTGTCTTTTATGGGAAAAAATAAGAAGAAGAAATGAAATTACTAATCAAATCCAAATAAAAAATTCCATAAAATATCTCATAATGCACCCATCACAATCTCATAACACAACCCTTTTTTTTTACACACAATGAATAACACAAATTCATATATTATATTTACATTTTCAAAATAATTAAGAATGTCATAATTAAAAATAATAATATAGGGAATAATAAAAAATAATTAGTATCTTAAAGCACTAAATATTGACATTACAACCATTGTACTTGTGGAAGATCCTATTTTTTTTTATAGAGAACACATCATCAAAATCAAATGCTTTCATCATGTTGGTATTATTAGCATACTTATTTATTAGTTTTTTTTCTCCATAAAAGTGGAGCTCAAATTTCCAACATCTAATATGAAACTAACTTTTGAAGAAAACATGAACATCATGTTGTGTTCTTAGACCAGTTTAGTCTAGAACTTCAGGTGACCAACCAATATCTTCTCAATGTGTTTGTCCTTATGGATGTCCTTTGTTCACCCCAATTAATTTTTATCTATCAATCTCTCCCTAAGGAAGATTACATTTTCCAAATACAAAACATGAATATGGTGAATATTATACCAATGGACATTTTATTTTGGTAATTCATGTTGAGTATGGATATTTAAAGCCATTTTTAAGACAACTAGATAACAAAAAATAGGGGTGGTAATGTGAGAGAGATAACACAATGACAATAAGGAAGGAAGTGTATTTTGAATAAAAAGTGGGAAATTTATATACTATTTTTGCAATTTAATGAGTTTTAATCATTACATTAAAGTTCTTGATAGATTTGAAATAAACGATAAAGGACACCATGATAATTAAAAGTGAAAACTTGGTTAATAATGTGGCATGGATACCTAAGCATTAACATAAGTTTCATACATCTAAAATTAGGAAATTAATAATTTTTAATGAATAATTTTTCCAATACACAAGGGATGATTTGACTAACCACCATCATTTTGATATGCCTAAATGAGGCCTAAGCAATTTATAGGAGTATCCTTTGAAATTATGAAATTGGTTTTAATAACCAATGGTGTTGTGATATTCACAACTAGTTGTATGTAAATTAATCTCTTGATTTCCCATAAAGGTATTCATTTATGAGGTATAAACCTGTAAAGGAAGATAATGGTAGAAAAATAATGTGATTTAGTGATTATTTGAGTTTAGCATTAAATAAAGAGTAGACTATGCCAAAAAAAATTATATATTAGTTATCTCTTGTGAGTAATAGATAAGTATATTAAAATAATGATTTAAATTTTTTGAAAATATTAGTTTTTATTCAAACATATTAGTCACCTGGTATTTTTCAAAGTCTTGTAAGATGTATCTTAAATTTGGTTTTACAAACAAAAAATGGATTGTGTGAGTAGTTGACTCTATTTCCCAATGAATGGTAAGGCTTTATCCAAGGTAATATGAACAATATTTTATTGAATTTTTTCTTCTTATATTATTTTAGAAATACATTTTTTTACATTAGATGATCTTATATGAATTCTATATCCTCGCATAGACCCTAGTTATCAATTTGTATAAATAATTAGGGGTTCCTTTCATACATATTAAATATACCTTATATTGATTGCAAGAAATATGTAGGAACTAAGAGTGGGCTCAATTTTTTATATCCTTTGTGTAGATATGAAATGTATATTCTAAATTATGGTGAACTGGTTTACTTAATAGTTTAGACCTAGTTTGTGTTATGAAGTGGGTTTAGTTATGAGTGTCTTATGATATCATTCAAGTTATATTTTTATCCCCTTCTATAATTTGTCAATATAATTATGATCCAAATACTTGTGTTTAATCATAGCCATTATACCATTTTTTTAATCATTTTTTCATGTTAGGACTTCTCATTTAACTTCATCATACTTTTTTAAAATTATCCTTGTGCTTTCAAAAATATTTATATTGGTATGAGACTAAATCATTTAATGTATTCATGGTTTAATACATTATTAAAAGAGTGGATAAGAATGAATAAATGAGAGGTTATATTTATTAATTGTTTAAGGTATCGATATGGAGTTTAGTTTGTATAAATATGTGTGTTTACATTAGTGATGCTTAACTAGGCATGTTCACATAGAAGGTTTTCTTATTATAAAGAGTTAGTGTGTAATTGAATTTTTTATCATATGTGCATATAAATACCTTTGAAGGAATATTTTGATGTGGGATTTATGCACACCAAATAATATTATGAGGAGGTCCATAAAATTTTAGTATTGGTGAAAATTCACTCCAAGGCACAAGTTATGGGTCTTAGTTTTATAAATAACCACATGCTGTAATAGTGATGAGCGTAGTGGTTATTTGACATTGATGGTTTAGATATGAAGGTGTCCATCTCAAAATATGGATTATAATTAAGGTAGATGTGTGGATCTAAACTAAGGTGAATATATCCAAATAAATATAAGAAGGAAGGGTAAGGCCAAAAATAAGGGGTCCTATAATCCAATTAGATATTAAACCCTTATAATATAGCTTACTATACTAGGCCAAGCACATGTCATAAACTAATGTCTTTTATGGATTTATCAAAAGCAAAAAACATGAATAAAAATAATAAATATTCTAAGGAAATGATTTTAAAATGACTTGTTGATTATAACCAAAGATGTTGTTAGTGCTAGATTGTTATGCATATCAAATGTCACTAACAAATAGTAAGTATGATGTATAATGGATTGGATGAATATTTTGTGACCTTTTATCCCTAGGAAAAATCTTAGCCCAAAATTTTTCACTTCACTTAACCAAGTTGGAATCAGTAATCTATATTCACCTACAACAAATGAGCATGTGAGGGGATTAGAATATAGGGTTGGGCAATTAGGATCATCGACATGTATGGGGGAAGAAACAACCAACATAGGAGAAGTTGGGGTGAGGGGAGAACCAAGTCAAGTGACTATAGAGGCTGGCAGACATCATCTAGAGCATTTGTATATCCATTATAAGGTAAATTTATGAGTAATTGGTTCTTCTTTTGGTTAATCAGCTACTCAGAGTAACCAACCAAGGACCTTAGGTACTGCAAAGGCTTCACCCATGGTATTTTTGATAGGGACGCCCTAGAGGAAGTGATCAAAAGTTAGGATTGGTATGCATAAAGGGGTTTAGTTTTTAATTTTGATGAGTATTGGCATACCCTTCTTATCCTACACTAGTGGATTTCTAATTTGTGGTAACCATTATTGGAAGGCATTTTATAAATATATCCATGTGCTAGAGGATTTTTTATTGTGGTTTTTTATTCTCTTTCAAATCATAATAATATTTTATAGACCAAATCTTGGATATTTTATCATCATCTCATTCTTATAAAACCCTAGTTTTTAGTGTTTAATCCTTTAGTTGAAAACCTATCTCATAGAACCATCTAGGTGCAGCTACCTTATCTTCCTCTCCAGTTTTGATCAGAGTATAGGTTGGTGGTTACTGGAAAAACCCTAGGGGAATTGATGGAAATTGATGTTTCTTCATTGAATTTTTCCCAAATAATTTTTTTTAGGGTTCTTATTTGTCTATATATGTCCCAATACTTGCCTAAATTAATCAAGTTGAAAGTTAAAGGTAGATGTTGGTCTTAAACACTTGATTATGAGGGTCTTCCCTTTAGGTGTTAGAAGTGTTTCAAAATTGGTTATCTTTCTGATTCATGAAAAATTTCCTAGTGTAAAGTGGCCTCTTCATGGTGAAAAGAGACAAGTGAAGAGTTAATTAAAGTGTTTTCAAAAAATGACCCTATTTCACCTTTACAAGTGGTTCTAGAAGTCCTTGAGGAGGAGGAATCGAAATTAGGTTTGGTTAATTTGGCATTGACATCTTAGTTTTTAGAGGTTATTGGATTAGCTATGATTAATAATAAGGTTTTAGAAAATAGTAATAAGGCTTGCAGAATCTCATCTATGAATAGGTGTATCTCTCTAGATTTGTATTCAGGTAATTTGAGTAAATTAGAAGAATGAAAATTAGTAATAAATAAGAAAAAAGATCATTCATACCAATTTATCTATTGAGTATACTTCACTCACATAAAGAAGTGAATAAGGGTAGAACATAGTAAATTTTAGTTTTATTCTTTTGTATTTTTTTTATCTTTATTGTTAAAGTTAAAGTATTTTTTAATACTTTCTAGTTGTTTATATTGATTGAAGTATGTTAGCTACATGCCTTGACAATTTTGTCATCAAGCCAATCCTATTTGGTTTTATGAGTATATTTGATATCGAGAAGGGCCCTCGTAAACCCTAAAATCAATCAAAAAAATTATGATGTATAACAAAATAATTCAAAGGACTAACATAATATCTAATCTTATCCCTAAAAATAACACACACTCAACCTATTATAGATGTATTAAATCAATGTAAATTCTTCAATGAAACATAAAAATTTACAAGAGATAACACATTCACACAAACTCGCAAAATAGTTACAAAAAACTTTGTTTACTTGCATTAATTTCCAAAATTATTCTTTATTTTATAATTTATAAAAAAATGAATTTATAGCATTGATGGGCATTGTCTCATCTTCACAATGTGATTACATGTATAAAATACTAAAAATAAGTCTTTATATTAATTTAGTTTGCCTATTATGAGAATTAAAAAAAAATATTGATGAAGGAAACATATAAATAATTATTCCAAAAATAGCCTCCAAAATTACACTGTGATGTTTGAGTGATATTGTCTATGGTAGCTAAAGTTGAATTGAACTAAACTCCAATTGGTAGATTTGAACTAGGTGTTCCAAAATTAGAAGCTGATGACTTGGAACTAACTATATATGATCTAGTTACTTTAAAAATAACTATAGGTGATACAATAACTATTTGAACTTTTGAATATTTTATTTGACTATGCACTTGTTATTGATCCTTCTTTTTTTATAAGCATTAGCACACGTTACAAATGTTAATTCAATTACATCAAAATGTATAATTGGAAGTATCAATAGAATATGGTTCTTTTCCATTAACTTTATATGTGTTCCCAATGAACTATCAAATTATTTGTCTAATGCATGTTCATGCTCTATCTTTTCCTTGGAAAATTGTATTCATTAGATAATTTATTCACTGCCTCCATGGACTATATTATTAATATTTACTTTGAAGTGGCCAATAAAGATTTGAAGAAAGGTTTTGAAGAATTTTATTTTGATTATTTTACCATATGGATTATATATAGATGAGATACATATGTCTCTAATGAAATTAGTGGCTTGATGTTCTTGACTAGTTAGTTGTTTAACTAGTTATTTCATCATTAAGTGACAGTCCATAAGACCATCTCTTGTATTAGTCACATAATTATGAACCAAACTAATATTTTAGAGTGTCAATAAATTAAAATTTTGGTATGACTTATCACCAACTACCTTTTATATTTTTTAGAATGTGGCATCAAATATCTTCAAGGCCTCATGAAATTCCACCACTATGTGCCACTGTGGTTGCGACTCAACATGCACATTATGGATAAAACATACCAAGTTATATAATAACTAACTAAAGTTATATTTTCCATAATATACTTTAGGGATTTAGTATTTATTTTAGATTTTAACTTCTTATTTTCCTATTGTAGGCCATGAAACATTTTCTTTGGCACTCCTCATGTAACATCTACCAAAAATATACAATCTTACTCAAACTCATCATGCTCACCACACTAGTTTTTCTCCTCTTTGTTAAGTTGAATAATTATTATTATATTTTAAATTAAATTTCCTTATCATCACCTATCATTTTATTATTTTTTATCTCTTCATCATGTCATTATTTTCTTCAAATTCTAGGCTTATCTTAGGTGATTCAATATAACCAAGTGTTGTCTAAAATGTTTCTTTGTTTGTAATTTTTATATCCATAGTGTGGTTAGGACTATTCTATTGTTAGAGATAAGTTTTGGAGATGAAGTGGGAGTGGATTGAAAAGTTTATGGTGATCCCATGAGTGACGGAGGGGTAGGTGAAGTGCATATACAACATGGGGGGTGAGGCATTTTCTCATTAGAGAACTTTATTTTAAGTGGAGTCTAAATAATGTATTTGATTACATTAGGAGACTCTTCAATAGTTTTAATAATAGATGACTATGTTTGGGTAATTAAGGGCATAGTGGATCCTATCTTAGTAGATAAATGGTTATGTAATGGACCAAATAATGATTGGAAAATTAATTCATAAAAATACACTTCTTAGGGGCTGGTAGGAATAGGACCTTCAGGTTTTATTATGTCATCAAGTTTTGCCATGGTAGCTTGTGTTAGTTTTTAATACAAAAATAATGCACATGTGAAAAATAAAACATTAGTATCCATGGGGGTGGTTAGTAATATATAATGAATCGAATTAGATAGTATGAACTATTACTGCACAAATAATAAAAGTACTGGGAAAAATAGTATAAATACCCATGGAATATAATGGGACTATGACCTTTTCAATAGCAACATGGATGGTAGTAATGAAAAAAACATATAAAATAGATGGAAAAGGATAAATTAGTATGTATTATCTATTTAATTATATTTGGACTATTTAAACCATAAGTAATTGATATCTCAACTAGATAAGTATGTGTTGTGGTGAGTAGGTCTATTGATTTACTTACAACAATATATTATTCTTGTGTCTATTTTATCTCTTGATCTAATTAATCTATATGAAGAGGACTGGAATTAGAAGCTATAAAATTTATCTATAGAGGTGTATTTTAAAAAACCTGATATAGTAATTGATATCATGTATCATCTTCTTCTTATTTTATTATATGTTCTTCTATAATACTTATTCTTGTTAAGTATTCTTTGGTAGGTTCCCACTTTTGGAATAATTGGGTTAAATTTAATGGTGTTTATATATATGGATAAGGCCTCTCTTCTATTTTAATTGTAAGGGACTTGAAGGTGCTAAGAAATTTACTCTTAGTCTAAATATCCAAAGAAGGTTTAGATAAGGAAAGCACTATGAATGAAGGAGTATGTCTTTCCATAAGTGATTTCATTGATGGAGGTGGTTTAGCTAGTTTAATCAAAGTATCAAAAGTAATCATAAGTAGAGGAACCAAATTAGTGCCCATGTCTAATGAATATGCATGTGGATTGGGATTTTTGGATGGTGGAATCCCTCTAAGTGTCTTCCTTATCAATTTCTCATCAGTATCTCCAATAGGATATTCTTTAGGATACTCTAAAGGAATTGCATTACTTCTATTTATATATGGATCATATTAGATTTTTGGGAAATCTAAATGGTCATCTAAACCAAATTAATTTTGATCCATACTTCAGAATCATATTCTTTCTCCATGAAAATGTTATCATGTGAATAATCTATATGACCATAATTTATCTTTATCTTTCGTCTATAGTTCCTTATATTCTTGGCTACCCTACCAGTGGGATCCCAATATCTAAATTTTACTAAGTCAAGGCTAATTTTTTTCATGTGATTTGAAGTTATAAATATTTGGCTCCAATACCTATGTCATTTCCTCCCAAGCTCAAGGGTGTTTTGTGAAAAACTCATATCCTAGTTACTTTACAATTAACATCCACATTTTTAGACAATTATAAAGTTATCTCCTACTCTATTAGTTTTCATAGTACATACTTAGGGAGATAAAATGGGACACCAATGTTAATTTTATCCTTTATATTTATGATTTGGGTAAAACTAGTGTTTATCCAGTGTCTTCAATGACATTCTAATTTGTTTTGATAGTCTAGGCATATGTTTAACATTGATAGTCATGTAAATTGGAGAGTATAAAATATTTAAAATTCTCTATATATGGCCTTTTAACCTATAAATTTGGAACATATTGAAATCATCACAAATTATACTATCCATGCCCCTTAGTTTACATGAATCCTCCCTTGATGGGGTGATTATGGCAAAGACAAAATATAACAAATATGACATGTAAAAATGATCATCATACCCATTCTAAGACATCCTTTGTTGTTTCACATTGTATCTAATAACATTCCCAATGGTAGTGATTTTCTTATCATTTAAAATTATTGATAATAAAGAGACCTAGACATCCGTTGCATATGTTATGGATAGAGATCCATGTACTCTATTCATGAGGGCCATAGTTATCCTGGCTCATAGCCTAAATTAAATCATGGGAAGAGTATTCCTTTTCACAAAATTATTGAAATCATTCTCCTAGACCTTGAATGTCTCCATCAAATTATTTCTTGTGTTAGTATAAAATGGTTAGGAATTCATATACTATATCATATTTTGGAATCCCATAATATTTATAAAAGGCAATCTCAAATATGTAAGTTATAGGTTCCCTACTTTTGATCTTGTGGAATATATCATTAGTATATGTTTTAACTATAAAAAATTATGAAAAAACATCAATATAAGGAAATGAATATATATTTATAGCTTTCTTGTGTAGTTATATTGATTTAGTGACCAATAAGTCATCTATGTATTACATTTAAAAAAAAGGTAAGTGTAACAACCCCACTGAGTTTTAATAGAATAAAGTAATTTTTTACAAAAAAAATAATTACACATATTCATATAACAAATTTCACCATGATACATGTAACTAAGTGATATTTAACTAAATGCATTATTTTAGTTAACCCCATAAGTTTTATATCTAATTCATTTAGCTAATGATCACCAAGATAATGATATAATAAATCATGACCAATGTTAAATAACAATAAAGACTACATTTATTTCATTATAGTAATAAAATAATTTTAGCCATGACTAATACAACATTATAGTCACTATTGTAGATGAAAAAATTAATGAATAGTACAACTTCAGTAATAAATAATTTATATAATAATAATAATAATAATAATAATAATAATAATAATAATAATAATAATAATAATAATAATAAGTTTCATGGAGCATGAGTCTCCATGACTCAAGTATTTATCTATAATCTCTAGTGTAGTCTCTAGTGTAGTACTATTATAGGGAGGAAAAGCATCAACCAAGTGATTTTATACACCAATCATCAATCATTGATCCCTTGTACTATTTGAAAAAAATGGAATGGACCTCCCTTCATGGATGGGTAGATAATGATAGTGTGGAAATCTAGAGTGACACACTAAAAGTTGTCTACTGTAAGATAACTAATACATGATGTGTACTATAAATAAATATTTTTTAACATGATATAAAATAAACATGTAAACTATATAAAACACATGAAATGACAATGTTTAACTATAAATATTATTTTGGCCAAAGTTTTCAAATAGTTAATGATCTCTATGATTAATCAATTTCATACACACCACTCAATTGAAGTACACCTCATATTGCATTGATGGTGATAATCAAGATAGTAGAATCCATTTATTGCTTATTTAGTGTCATGATTATGATATTTGATTAAATTAAATAATAATATAAAAACCAATAGATTCAATTAGAATATTCCCTATTAGTAGATATAAATATGCTAAGTACAAAAATATTAGATACATATATTTAGTCCATCAAATGTAATGCAATGAATCTAATACCATCTAGATTATTAAAAAATAATAAATAGAATCATAAACAACCTTTAATATAAATTTACTATATGGGTAAGAATTATATTTAGACTATAAGTTACTCAACATCATTAAGTAACTTGAAATGTTATTTCATCCATAAAAAAAAATTAATCATGGTTTATTTATTTTTTCACATTCCACAAAATAAAAATAAACCAATCATATAAAAAAACATAATATGATATTTATTTAAACATTTAAAATACCTTATATATAAAATGTTTTCCCCAAAACAATCATACACACTCTAAACTCAGCTAAGATCATCTAAATACACCCATATATATTTAGCATACCTTGATATATTTTTAAGTATTAAATAGAGTGTGAATATATATATTATATACATGTAGATTTGAACTAAGTCTTAATCTACATGTATATTGTATACTATATACATATATCTTAAACATTTACTCAGTTGTTTATATTAAATGAACTACTAATATAAACATTTAACTGTATATTCAATATAGATATTTTATACTCTATATGGACTTAATATTTTTTCCATAAACTTTGTGAGTATCGTGTCTATAATCAATCACCTATACTTAGATTATTTAGACAGTAATTCACTTGTAAATTTCAACCTGAGATAACTAGTATGTTTTAGTATTGAACTAAACAACAACCTTCACTGAAGTATTTAAAATCACATCTAATACATAATACATAAACGTAAATTTTTGTATACCAATCAGCATAATATTTTTATGAACGTAATATTGTAATGCCAAATAATTCCATAAACAAACCTAGAATATATTTCAAATATCCATTTAAACTCAGCCAAAACATGGTTTATCAATTTTATAGATTCAAGAGATAATAACCACACAATTATATGCCTTTAACTTTCTCATTCACATATCAATTTCATTTTAGACATGAAAATCCCAAAATATTGGCAATAAAGTTTACATAGTCATCTAATTAAACTCAGATCTCTATTCTACATAGTATGCTTTAAATTGACTATATTTTATCTTTAAGTCATATGTGTGTGTGTATGTGTATACACCCACCCACACACACACACACACACACACAAATATATTAACATATTTTATATTGTTATCCATATCCAAATACAAATATTATCCACTTAGATATCTAACATACTCAGCCATATGTTTGACTCAAACTAAAAGTTTATTTATATATGAAAAGGATATAAAATATGTATAATAGAATTTTTCTCTATAAACTTAATACCTCATAAATAAAAGCCTCAATCATCCTTAAATTTATTTCCCTTAATATAAATATATATACATTAGTATGTATATATACCCCAAGTCACCAAAATTATATAAGGTGTATATACATACCCATATATATATATATATATATATATATATATACATACATATATATATATATATATATACATACATATATATATATATAATCATTTTGATATTCACATTAATGAAATAAACCCAAATTATTTCCTTTGTTAAATGAATAATGCACATAGTTGAATCCATAAAAGGGTTTGTCTTATTTTGGGAATAATAGAGTGTTATTCCTATTTTAGTTAAGACTCTAGATTAAGAAATCAGTAAATAATATTGCAATAATTACAATCCTAATTTTTATAATTTATCTATCTTTTTTACCTTGCTAAAAATAGAAATAAATTAAGATAAATCATAACTTAGCTTAAAATAGGTTCAAATGACTATTATAGGGTTTGAAACTAACTATGCAAGATTGGGATAGTGTCATAAATTAGAATCTATATTTCATTTAGTGAAAGGATAGGATTTCCAAAAATAGGACACCCTCAGGTCCAATGTTATTATACACTCATAAATTTTTCTTCCAAACTACTCATAGAGACCTGATTTTTTTGAGTTCTTTGTGTTGTTCCTATGTGAGCCCATTTTTGAAATTTGGAGTATTGAATGTCGACAAAACTCACTACAGAGTTATTTTAATCTTCAAACCCTAACCCTCTATCATGCTTGATAAATAAAATTTAAATCACTTGAAAAAGGGTGGTTTAGTGTGTGTAAAATGCACTAAACATGGGATCTACACCCCTTGCATAGATACATTACCTACATACTAATACTCTGAAGAGGGATCAATTGATATGTCATTATCTAACTTAATGTGCTTTATGTACTAGTGTGATGTCGATTAAAAAATGCCAAATTAAGAATGATTGAGTTGGCTAGGGACTGGTGTGAGAGTTTGAATATGTTTGCAACTATGTTGGGTGATTGTATGTAAAGAATAGGGAAGTTTGCCTTAGTAGTTTTGCTTGTATTCTTGCTTGATTTGTAAGATTTTTCACCTCCCCCCTTTGTAAATTAACTATGGATGGGCTTTTATAGGTAACTACTAGTCATGGATTAGATGTGTTTATGTAAGGATAACATAATAATGGATATGAATTGGATAAACATAACCATTTGGGCTCAAAATTAAAATAGATAGGAGCATCAAAAATGGGACACCTTAGGGTCTAGTGCTATAGTCTAGGTATGGTGCTCTTATTATATAAGATCAAGACCTGAGGGGATAGGATTGGCCTAGCAAATAGAGTCTAGCTAAGATGAAATGACCATTTAAAAAGATATGGATGATTGGGATTTAAATAAAAGTATTTAGAAGGGTCAAAGAGTATGCAAGAAGGACTTATGAATTGGATATCACAAGCCATACTCAAACTACAAATTTGGATATTTTATATGACTATATTTCCCCCCCCCCCCTTTATTCTCGTGATGCAGCAAAGTGAAATACTAAGATAAAGGAAAAATAGAAAGTATACCTAAACTTATCTACAAGGGTGAATCCCATAGCGATGTGTGATGATGATTGATGTTGGGTATGTGTTGGGTATATGTTGATTATGTGTTGTACCAAGATTCATATTATGAATAAAGATAAGTGTTTACTTCCCAAAGAGTGGCTCAAAAATGCAAAGATTGGCCCTTTAGCTCCATTATCAACCAATAAGTGAAGTTATGTGATTATGGATATACCAATTGATGTTTAGAATATGTGTCTAATCCCTCTGAGTAGGTGGATCAAGAATACAAAGGCTCGCTAGTCCTTTGGCTTCATCTTTGCCCACTAAGTGAAGCTATAAAATGTTAGTGGTATGAACGTGTGTCATATGAGATGGTTCCTAAATCCCATGAATGCTCTAAAATATAACAATGTGGCATGGATAGTTGAATGCATACTAGAAACTAGGGCAATCTTGGCCACTTTGAAAGGTAGATATTAGGCATGTATGAAAGCCACTCCAAAACTAGGAATGAGGCTTGTGAAAAAGCCACTCAAGAATGATACCAACCACCTATAGATGAAATAAGGCACACAAATAATGAGAATACTTGGGTAATACAATAAATTATAAATAAAATAAGTCAAATGTGCCATGCACATTACCCCTAATCATTGATGTCTATAACATGGATTCTAATCTAGAAGTTATACCAACTACCCAATCTAAAACTGGAAGCAAGAGCAATCATGTCATGCATGATTCCCCATATATCTATATTAAATAATTAAAAATGTACTAAAATTTCCCAATCTAAACTAAACATTAGTTATAAAAATTGTAACTAAACTTACCTTTCTATCTGTTTCTAGAAAATTTAGCTTTTTTGCTATTTGATTAAGAATACCAGAAATAGGACACTTTATTTTTTGCCAATGTAGTCTAAGTATGATTATCTTATTATTTTATATTTATGAAAATTCATTTGTGTTTATCACTATCTTTCTAGTCTATTCTACCTAGTTTGAATTTTGAATATTGTTTTGAGTATTCTAAAAACTAATTTTTGACTAGTAGAGGGCTCTGATCTCTATGACAAAACCCTTGTTTGTTGTCCCCTCTTTTGAGGGAAGGAATGAATACCATATAATGACTTCCCTTAGAATAAAAATCCCTATAAGTGTGTTATGATATAAAATAAATGATATATTAATGATAATAAAAAATATGCCTCAAGATATAGTAGTTTGTATTGAAGATTATTAGATGAATAGGAGTATGCCTAGATAGATATAACAATGCAATAACATGTATAATGTATTGAACTAAAACTATAAATGTTAGTTTTTAGTTGTTAAGGATGGATGGAGCATGATGTCCATTCTGGTATCCAATAGAACAAGATAATTCATGATGTGGATCATGGCATTACAAACAATTGAGAAGTGACAAACAAGCAAGAATACAAAGGTAAGGATTAAGAAGCATACAAAAGTATCCAAGGGTTCAAGAAAATAAGGGACATGATCACATGTCACTCAAACTAGAAAAGCAAGCATATAAAGCATGTTCAAATTCCAACATACACATAATTTTCAAACAAGATTGGCTTGAGGGCCATAGACACATAGAAGATAACAACATAAGGACATTAGAAAATTTCATAAAGCACACACAAGAGACAAAAAATAACTGAGAAATAAAATCACATCTATCTATGTAAAGCAAGAAAATAAGGCATGTAAATGTTAAAAATACAATCACATCTAACTAATTAAATCAAGAAGTGAAAGTATGCATGACATGTAGTACAAGACTAGGTAGATGCTAAGGAATATATATATGTTATATATTAGTGAGTGTCGATAGAGTAATCTATGTAAGCTAGTAGGTAATGTACATCAACATGATAACTAGAGTGTGTGGCATAGGAATGATATAACTTGGATGGTGTAGTCTTATAGAAGATACTCTTGATAGGTATATATATCAATGTATGTCTCAAATGTATGAATTAGAATGCCCCTTTAATGGGTAGAGTGAAGCAATCAAAGATCTATATGTCACTACACACACTCAAATAAGATCAAGTCAAACATGGTAATGTAGATAAATAAATAAAAAATAGCATAGAATAGAAAAATGTAAGTCTATCATGGTAGTAGAAATGTAAAGTATGGATGATGCATACAGTTGGAATGTATTTGGTATTTGGTATTTTGAAATATTTGAATGTTTCTATATCTTTATACATTTAATGTTTTTATATATTTAAATGTTATATTGTTTTTGGATTTGTGGAATAATTTATGTACGATTAAGTAAAAAGAAAATATATACAAGTAAGCAAAAAGAAACTATATACAAGTAAGCAAAAAGAAGCCTTATACAAGAAAGACTAAGAAGAAACAATACTGACTAATGATTCTCATTAGAGATTACCTATCATGGTGTCTTGTATTATGGGGAGGGATCATGCATGATCATGAAGCATGATGAGAGGGCTGAGATTGTGACTCTGAAAGTTGTGTATGTTGTAATTGCTCTAATATCTCTATAGTGGAAACTAACTGTGGGTTACCCATGCAACTCTAAGAAGTGGATGTAATTATGGAGATCTTAGGGACCCATATAGTAGTATAATAAGTTCTATGAACATGTGTTCTATGTGTAGAGGCATGATACTTCAATGATACTACCCTAGGTGTGAACATTGTAGCTAAAAACTATTTAAAACCCTGAAACTATGGTTGTTCTAAAAGTGGCCTTCGTGGAAGGGTATGAACTCTCTATGTTGTCAAGGGAGGACTCAACTGTGTCTAAATCTAAACTAGAGGAAGAAATATAAGTGGTGGAGGATCTAAAATTGGTGAAGGAGATAAAATGGGTAGCTACAAAGTAGTAGATGGCTCTGAAGTGGGGAGTGGTAACTCATATGGAACTCCACCAACTATAAAAACCTAATTAATTTTAATGAATTTCATGCATTTATAACTATAAAAGGAACTATGCAAAGTTTCTAAATCCATGGTTGACCAAGTAACATTTCTAAGACTCCTATACTAGAAATAATAGTAAATGGTGTGACCACATATGTTGGACCAACTTGCAGAGGAAGTACAATCTCACCCAATGAACTTTGTATGTGTCCACTAAATCCATTGATGACTATGTCCATTAGGGTAATATCATGTTATAAATATTCTAAATGTTATATTAATGTGATACTTTACATGTTTATGTTGGATCTATTATCTATCAGAACACTATGAATGGGATGATGATTAATATAATCTCTAATAAAGAGTGCGTGGTAATCCAAATCATCCTCAACTATCTCCTACTCTGAGAAGGAGATGGAAGGTCTATTTAGACCTCTAAAATTTACAAACCAATCATTTTTCTCAAAGGATGTGATGCAATCGAAGGTGCCTAGTATGTAGCTAGTGGAGGGTGTGCATGATATGCATGGTGAACACTTGATGTATTCCAAGTCTCCTATTTAGAATGCTATGGAAAAGGATCTAAATTTTTTTAGAGCTTTGTCCTATGTTTGGTTTTCTTGAGGAGGCTCAACTAGAGTGCCAATGTTAATAAATTTGGCATTTATCAAGTCATGTATCTTATGTTTTAAATTAATGCATTTATATTTTGTGTGGCATGGTGCCCTATGAAAATTTGAAAATGCATTTTGATCATATCCCCATAGAAGAGGCTTTATTGTGTTAATTTCCTAAATAGGTGGGAGAGATATGATGTCACATTCTAATAGTTATTGTAAGACTCTAGCTAGAGATACTAGTATATTGGTAAAGGCTCACTGAGGAGGCATGAATAAAAGTACTCACTTAGGGGGCTCTAAAGCTACATTAATTTTAAATAGTGTTATCATCAACCGTTACATTGTATGGGATTTTATTGTTACTCTTTTTTATTTTTTCTGATATGCTTATATACTTGAGTTTTCCCATTGAAATTAATTTTATTTCTCTTTCCTTTAGTGGATGACATAACTTATTAAAGGAAGATAAATTTTGAATGTTATTGACTCATGTAAATCTGGTAGAAGACTTTGTTTGAATATATCTTGTAATTCTTGATCAGACGTTGAGCTAATCATTTTAGCCAAGATATTCTTATATCAAAGAACATAATCTATGAGATGTTCATTTGACCTTTGTTTCTTTTGTGTAACTTAGGCATAAAAAAAATTGTCACATATATTAATGCTGAAATGAGTTAAGAACATGTCAGCTAAAAGATTGAATGCATTAACCGACTGATTTGGTAGACTATAGAACCATTATAGAGCATAATATTTTTAACTCCATGGAAATAGCTTGGTTAGTAACCAGTCATTTGGCACATAGTCCAAGCATGATGCATGAAAACCTCTCAAGTGTGTCTTTGGATCACCCTTTCCATCATATATAGTGAGCTTGGGTTGAACAAAACTTGGTGGTAAAGGTGTAGAAGCAATATGGCATGCAAATGGTGTATGAAGTAAATCAAAATAATCCAAGGCCTATGTTGGTCTATAGGCACCTTGCTCAAGATGTAGCACCTTAGATTCAAGATATTCTATCTCTTGTACAAGGGCAGCCATATTAGGAGAAAAATATGTACTAGTCATAACTGGTTGTGCCTTATAGGAATGTTGGGCTACTATAAGGGGTTGTTGAGACATAGTTACCCCTATAATGTCATTTGCAATTAGTTTTTATATGTTTTGAGAGGATTGAGCATTATTCACTTTTTTTATTCTTCTTATAATATTTTACACATGCCATATTGCATATCATGATGTTTAGTTAAAATGTCTTGAAGTTCCCTCTTATCAATTTTGTTAAAACTGATATATTAGGTCATTTTTAATGTAGGAAAACAAATTAAAAATGGATTGAATTTTTTTCAATAAGTTGTAATAATCAAAATGCAATGGAATGAAAGTATTGAATAAAGGAAATGTAAAGTCTTAAAAATAAAAAACTATAATATGCATAAAAAGGATATGAAGCTCACCAACATGTAAGGTGATACCTCAAAAAGTAAAGGGACCTAGTAAATTCAACTAGGGTTTGATAAAAATTATTTTTAAAATTACTATGGTAAGTTTTAAAAATTAAATATAAATTTTTTATTTAAATATGCAAGAAAAATCAAAAAAATATTGGAAAAATTAGCAAGGAATTTTTCCTATGGTTTCTAGGGTTTTTATGCACAAATAAAGTAAGTCGGGTTCACCAAATGATTTCATTGTTTTGTGAATAATGAATTTTTATTCCTATTTTAGTTAAGGGTCTAGATTAATAAATAAATAAATAATATTGTAATAATTATAGTCCTAATTTGTATAATTTAATTATCTTTTTTACCATTATAAAAAGGGCAATAAATTAGGAGAAATTATAACTTAGCTTAAAATAGATTGAAACAACAATTACAAGGTCTAAAACTAGTTGTGTAGGACTGGGACATTGTCATAAATTAGAATCTAGATTTCATTTGGTGAAAGGATAGGAATTCCATAAATAACACACCTTAGGGTCTAATGCTATTATTCACTAATGTTGTTTTTGTCTAAACTACTCACAAAGACTTGATTTGTGTTTTCTATGTTGTTCCTATATGAGTTTTCTTGTGAAATTTTGAGTGTTGAATGTTTACAAAACTCACTATAGAAAAATTTTAATCTTCAAATCCTAACCCTCCATAATGCTTGATAAATGAGATTTTATTCACTTGAAAAATGGGGGTTAGTGTGTGTAAGATGCACTGAACTTGTGATCCATACCCCTTATGTGGGTATGTTTCCTACATACCAATACTCTGAAGAGGGATCAAGCCATATGTAGTTCTCCCACTTGATGTGCTTTATGAAATAGTGTGATGCAGATGCCAAAATGTGAAATTGAGAATATTTTATGTGGATAGGGGCTAGTGTGAGAGTTTGAATATGTTTTGTAGCTATGTTATGTGACTTTATGTATAAAATATGGAGGTTTTCCTTAGTAGTTTTACTTGTATTATTGTTTTCTTTATAAGATTTATCACCTTCCCCCTTTGTAAATGAACTTTGGATAGGATTTTATAGGGAACTATTGGTCATAGATTAGATGTATTCTTCATAGGTTGACATAATGAAGGATAGGAATTAGATGAAAATAACCATTTGGGATCAAAATGCAAATGGATAGATGAACCAAAAATAAGACACCCTAGGGTTTGGTGATATAGTCCAGTTATAGTTCTCTTAACTTACAGGCTCGAGACTTGGGGGATAGGATTAGCTTGGGAAATAGAGTCTGGTTGAACTAGAATGACCATTTGGAAGGCTATGGATGATTAGGAATAAGCAAAAATGTTCTAGAAGGGTCACAAGAGTATTCAAGGACCTATGGACTATATGCCACAAGCCATACTCAAACTACCAATTTGGACATTTTATACGACTACATGTGTATATATTAAATAACAAGAAGTAATATATATATATATATATATATATATATATATATCTTTAAGTTTTATTCAACCCTATAACAAAAAATATTATTCCTTAAGGTAGAATAATTAAAAACCTATAATTTTTAGTCAATAGCTAGGGATAAATTTCATTAAGATAATACATAAATTTTAATCCTCTCATTGCAAAATTATTTTAAGGATTAAAGATTTACACAATCCAATCCATTTAAGTCTATAGGGTTATAAGGATATATGTTTGGTTTTATGGATGATCGAGCCATCCATAGGGCCAAACCTTTAATCCTTTAAGTAATTTAAAAAAAAAACTACATAAAACCCCTATGTAACATACAAATATTTAACCTCATTTCATTTATAAAGTTAAATGCATCACCAACCTAGTTAATTTTATTGATTTTTATTCTTGTCCATCAAAAATAGCTAAAACTTCTTCACCCTTCTCTCTTCCATCTATTCTCTCTCTGTACATTCATGTTTGTGTCATCATAGGATTTTCTCCCATTATTTTATTCTCTTTCCTCATCCCAAATATTACCCAAACTTCTTGACTACCATTCTGGCTTAGTTTATATATGCTAAGAATATCTAAATAGAATAAATAGTCTGAAACCATTTTCTCATGTATAAGACTTCAAGTTTGCATAATGGTTTTGTTAAGTGCTTGTTAACTCAAGTCAAAACTAGTTAAAACCCCTAATAATATAAAATGTTCCCAATTAACAAATAAAATAATCATTATAATAGCCCTTAAAAATTTTCATATTTATTGAATTCACTATTTTCCCATGCATCAACTTTATAAAAGTCATCAAACACTATATTTTCCATGATATGTCAACTAAACAACAAGTCCACTAAACCTTATAATTCTACATGGCAAGGTCGATATAGTATATAACTATTTAAAAGACCAATGGATATATCTCTATCTTTTCAAACATTATATTTATTCCAATGTTAATGCAACTAATACAACCTTCACTATAATTCATAATCACAATGCTTAACACTGTGACTTCACCTAGTCATACTTACCAACATAATCATTGTTTATTGATAAGAATAATTCAACCTTAGTCAACATTAATAAAATGATCTTTACTTTTATTATTTAGCAATGAAACTGCCTATATTGATTTTGTGAATAATCAAGTTTATTACCTAGGAGCTAAATCTCATGATAATCATTAGTCAATAACTTTGATTTCATTATACCATGCCAAACCAATGTCATTCATTAATTCTAAAAATTAAATTTTAGATTATTAATGACTCAATTTAGGTTATTCAACTATTATAATTGATAATATTAACCTTATAAGCATTCAATCTCTTAAAAACCCAATCAAGCTAAGTATTATAATCCATCTAATACCTATAGCCATGAATCCAAACAATCATTGTTCATAATATACATAAATATATCCTAAATAGTGTTTAGTCACAATAAGATAGGTATTGATTCATTCAATTAGCCTAGTAATAACATCAACTACTATTAATGTAGTAACACAATTAAATTAGTGATATCACATAATAATAAAAAACATAATCATCAAACAATAATAAAATCATAGAAGGCATGTATAATAGAAATCAAAATATACTATAACTATCTAACCCAAATAATAATCACAAAACATGTTAAACTATTGTGGTATATACACAGGTTTCTAGGTTTTTTCTCTATCATTCCCTAGTGACTCCATCTACATCATCCTCTTTGGTGATTCCCTCCCTTTATCACATTTTGAGGGATGGGTCTATCCTGCATCCATCTCACAATAATGAAGGTAGTTAGTTTGAAACATAATTATATCCATAAAATACTATTTTATAACTAGCAAACATGATCATCAAGTACAAAATATGAAAATACAGTTATCTCATAGTAGATAAATCATGAAAATTAATAAACATACAATTATCCCATAATAAACATATGAAATAAAGCTTAATAAAATAGTAGTTAGTCAGATAATAACCACAAAAATCCATAGATCAAGAGGTTATTAAGCTTAGAGAGAAATCAAGATGTGATAGTAAGTCCTCTTCATCATTGCACAGATTGACCCTGTCTACCTATATATAAAGATTTTTATACTGGATAAAATTGTTACCCAAGGCATTGTAATCAAAAACATTATTTTTAAACTCCACTTGTGCCCCCAAAAAAGTTTGATGGTGTAGGAGTATTCTCTTCAAGATCCATTATCATAGCCTGATGAATTTCATATTCAAACTATATATTTTAAATTTCACAAGGAATAGAGGGATTTGAATTTTATTCAACTTGTTAATATATTTTATAAATAGTGGTTGAATTGAATTAGGAATGATAAATAAACTATGATCACTAAATTCATTTCCATAATCTTTCATTTGTGGGAATTAATTGTAGAGAAATAGTCTATGTTAATTTTCTTTTCATTTGAATTTGATTTTTATGAAATATGATTTCATGGGACATTACTTAACATGTGTTTTGTTTTCATTTAATTTAAATTCCTAGTCACCCATTTATTTTATAAATTAAATCCACCACTAATAGTTGTCATTACTTTACTTAGCCACATCTTATTTTATGTCTCTGCATGAAGTTGGATAGGTTCATAGTAGATTTGGTATCCATATGTATCGATGGGAGACATGTGGTGTGTCATCAATATATTTATTATTTCATGGTTTTTATTAAAATTATATGTATTTAATTTTTTATAATGGATTGGCATGATGATATGCATCATGACAAGTAGAAGTGGACTTTCCCAAGTAGAACATGTGGCCTCATCTACGAACGACTAGTGGCTTCTAACTATACTAGGTAATACATGTGGTAGATTTTAACTTGATCATTGGGTCATGAGTTTTATGATTATGTAATATTGGCTATTAATCTCTATGCAACAAGATGGTGAATCTTGTCATAATCTCACTAAGTAATCAATCAGAGATTTTGGTAACTTTTAACTTCATGGTGTAGTCTGAAGCATAGCAAGATGAAGATGTGTGGCATGATCTTATTACATCTCTTAGGCATAGTTTTTGGTAACTTTTAAAAGTTAAGCATACATCTATGATGAATTGAGAGAGTGACATGTGCCATGACGTCACTGAGTAGGGATGTTTGGAGGAACATATACTTAGCCTTTTTTTATATAAATATTGAGATGAAACATGATAATAATGTGTGGCATGATCTCACTAAACTAGAACATTGGAAACATGAAAGATTTAATCAGTCTCAAGTATGAATGTATAGGATATGTATACTTGATAGGTATTGTGTAAATTACATTATAAATAAAAGACTTATTCCATCATTTACATTTAAATGTGAGATACATGTGACTGATTAAGTGATCTCCTTTACATTTAAACTAGATAACTTTTCACAAACATCAATTAGTCTTGTTAGTCATCAAAAATAAAAGCTAGCATTTATCAAACAATGCTTGAGTTTTAATTCAAAACTAACTCATGAATAATAGGACTCAGAATAAGGTATGCCTAGATCCAAAGTTACCACATGCTTCAATGAGACCTAAATTTGAAATTTTTAAAAGATCAAATGGGTTCTTATTTGAAATTTTGAAAATGGGTTGTGTTGGTCATAAGAAATGGTGACTCAATGGGGAAACACTTGTCAGAATTTGAGAAAAAATAATTATTTATTTAACTATTATAGATAGATACAAACCTTATAATAAATAAATGAATAAATCAGAGAATTGAAATAGACTTCAACATAATCATGCAACATACTAACCCTTCTCACCTTTTAGATTATGTGTTATTATATGAAGGTTCATTCTTCTTTGTTATGAGATATTTTGGAAAATATTAGATAAAAATTGAGATTCTATTGATCTATCTTATCAAAATATTTTCTCTTTCAAGCACAAATATATGTGAAGCTAGACATTGCTCTACTATTAGCTAGGCATCCATAGCCCTGATAGAGATTTTGGTTCCACTATAAACATTGCTCTACTTCCATCCATGTATCCATATCCATAATACATATTAATTAAATCACCCTTACTCCAATTTTTTGGTATAAAATACTCTTGGAGGAAGATTTGGGAAATTTATGTACCTAGACATTACATGATGTGATATGTTCTATATAATTTCTAGTGATGATGTAGTGATCTCCTAATTTACATTTTCCTTTATTTCTCCCAGTCCTTTTTTTTCCTTAGACCATTTTTTTTATTTTTTTACTATTTATTCTAAGGATGAAACCACCCTTATATTTAGGTCAACATACCCTCATTACTTAAAAATAGGGACCCTTGTGTTAAATGGTGCAAATTTGTACCATATACTTGAAAATTCATTTGATCAAAATATCACTAGAGTGTTTTGAAATTCATCTTTTTTTGAAGATCATCCACACCATGATCTAGTTGGATTATTTATTCATAATCTTGGCTAAAGTTTCTACCATTTGATATTTATGTTTTAGGTCACATTTCCAATAGAGTCTATTTAGAATGAGTAATGGCTGGGTTTTATGGTTTAATAATAATTTGATCTTTTACTATAATTTTGTCTATTGAAAATCAAGTTCAATTCATGTTTGATTAACATAAAACCCTAAATCCATTTACCCTAACACATTCCCTTTAAATTTAATTTAAATTTGGTGGGAACATTTTTTCATAGGAACACTTTAATGTGACTTAGTTTTATTTAATCCTAAAGTCCTAGTTGTGTTTATGAACACAACCAAGACCTTAGTAAAAAATATTTATCCTAAGTTATTCATGTACCGAGCCCCCTTTGTTACCTTTTATCTTAGAATGATCTAACTAAATATGGGGTCTCTTTTATTATGCCATAGACTTAGTTCTATTTGTGTCTTAAGATTTAGTCATGTTTATTAACATGACCAAACCTTAGTCTAAGAATTTTATGTTTGGTCTCTTTATTTTCCTAAGCTCCCTTGGTCCCTTTTATTTCCACATGATATAAGTAACTATTGGGACCTTTTGATTATGTCTATAGACTTAGCCTAAAATGTCTTATCCTAAGACTTCATTCCATATCTTGTTATTAAATGTGGGGTTCCCTTTATTATGTTTCTAACTTAGCATAAGAGTTTAGACTAAAGCTTTATTCATATTTATTAATACGAATAAAAACATTAGTCTAAGACTTTATATTAAATTTTATATTCCTCAAATACTAACTTAAATGTCTTTCTTATTTACAATATCAACAATCTGTGTTTACTCAGATAATCAAGATCCAACAGTGTAAGCTTAAAGTCAAAGACCCTAACCCTAAGCTAAATTATGAACATTTTCAAAAGATCAATGATCTATATTTTCTTAGATGATCAAGATCTAATGGTGAAAGTTTGAATTAAAATACCCTAATCCTAAGCTAAATCTTGAACATCTTCATGAGATCAATGGTATGCATTTTCTTGAGCTAGAATGATCTAATGATGTGTATCAAGTCAAAGATTCAATAGATACCTAAGATAAGTGAGAAGGTGACAAGTGTCACAATCTCAACCAAAGAAAACTTAGTAGACAATGGTGTTCAACCTCAAATATCATGATATAATAGATCACATTTTATTAAACAAGGATGATCCAATGGCACGAGATGAACATTGAAAAGTCAAAGTTAATATAGAAGTGACAAGTGGCATAGTTATGGGCCAAAAATTAAATTTTGAGAACATTTTAAATATAAATAGTCTAGAGATGAGTGTACACATCTATATTAATGGTTCTCAGTGTAGGAGGTATATTTTTTTGGATCAAGATCAATGGTCTATGTTCATCCATGTAATGATGATCCAATGGTACAAATAAAATAGAAATTTTAGAAGGAAATGATAATTTTTTAGATATGAATGAGAAAAATGATGTGAAAATGCGACATGAAAGCCAAATTAGAGCCACATTAGTATAATGTGCCAAGTGGAAGGACATGCAATCATAAGAAATACAAGGGCATAAATACGTAGTCTGATTGAGATCTAAGTAATGAATCTCATGCATATTAAAGTAGCTACAACCATTAGGGAACTATAAAAACCTTCAAAAATATCTAATCACATAAAAGAGCCCTATTTTATCCCTATATTCACCATAATCAAGCCAAAGAAGCTGAATTATCATCTATGCAAGATAATTCAACCTAGAATATTTGAAATATAGACCACTAGTGATCAATTTCAATAAATCAATAACTATATCATCTTGAAAGGGTGTTTCAAGGAAGGATGTGGAGCTCTATATAATTTTAGATATAGAAGAGAGGGTTTTCAAAGATGCACAATTAGATTCCATAAGGAACAATAATTGGTTAAGCTCATTTTGATCCATAGAGAATTAGTATCTATCACAAGAGGAGAGCATGTCTATAAGGAGGTTATATTACAATGATCAAGGGCACCATAATCAAATTTTTCAATCCTTTAAGATCAATTAGAACCAGACAGGAAGAAATAAATACATGAAACACAATGGCTATAGACCAAATTGGCCAATGGTAGACCTCAAGCTACCAATTCAAGGATTTAATCAAGGTCTTAACTAAAAATCAAAGCCTTGATTAGTTAGTTAAAGTATAGGACTTCTCATTTTTAATAGGATTTGAGGAACTAAGGACAAGATAAAAAATATTGGGAGCATTAAACAAGATTTGAAAAGATCAATGAAGACCCTACAATAGTAACATGGGACTTTAGTAGCACAAGGGTGCTAGAGATTAGCTAAATTAATAATATTCTTCTTATAGCTAAGCATTGTAGATTTTGAACATGGAATATTCTATTTGTAAACATATGTGCATTTTCTAAGACACATTGCCCATAGCTTAGTTCATTGTGAAAAGTCTAGTATATTCTAAAATATTTTTAGAAAGGATAACTATCCTAACACTTGTACTTTTGTAATTGGATATGATTGACTAAAATGCTTCCTTACATCATATAAAATTAGCATCATCAATTTTAAAAATGAGGGAGTTATTATAGCCAAAATCCAACTATAATTTTCGAGAAATTAATATAATCAAGGAATTATATAGAGTTTTTCCAAATTTTCTTGTGTCTTTTATTATCCTGGCTTCTCTCTCACTTGTTTGTTCTAATTACCAGATTTGAATAATTCTTATGAATTCCTAGTGTGTACATTTATATGCAAAGATATTAACTTATGGCAATGCTAGGTTAATTGCAAGTTATTAGGTTCATTTCATTTTCTTACTCTTTTTGCATTTGGGTTAATGTTATTTGCTTTTAGGGGTAAATATTTAAAGTGAACTTGATTCTTATTTGCATTATTTTACAACATCTTTAGATAGTTTCTTGATGTGTGATAGGATTTGAGTTATGACACTTCATTTCATATATTGGTTAAGTGCATGCTTAGATGATATTTCAACTTTTTCATAATATTTGGAATGAATATCAACTTCTCTTCTCTACCTTACCTTTCTTTTTGCTCCTTTTTAAAACCAGATCATTCTAGCTTAATTTTCATTATAAATACTCATCTTAGATTAGTCTTTAGATTAGTTATTGATCATAATTCACCATTATTAGCATAATGTACTTAATATTTTTACTATATCAACTATTTGGCCATGGTGGCTCCCACCCACCAAAATTTATAAATATTATGAAATAGTCCACTTGATTTGTGTCTATTTCATCAATAGATAATAGGATTATCGCAATCTATAAATCATGCACTAAATTCTTTGAATTCTAAAATGAGAAGTGTTATTGAACACTCTAAACACCTATGATACATATTAAATCATCAAGAGGAGGGGCTTCAGTGGTGCTAAAATGAAGGTCCAGTTAGATCTTCATAGATTTGAAGTATCTTTGGTCATTTTTGTGAATTGTGTTAAAATATTAGTGTAATATTTTCACAATTATGTCATTTTTTTCTCAATTGTATAAATATCATTAATCTTTAGGGACTTAGACCCATCTTTGTCTTCCTTTATACAAATATCAATGTTCTTTGAAGGTATATGCTCTATTATGGTAAAGATGGATTAATCTTTGTTAATTCAAAAGGTTTGAGGTTAGTAATAGTTATTTTGATCAAATATTAATATATTTTTTTCAAATTTGAGCTTATTTGAGCTTAAATGTGTAAATATCAATCATATTTACATGTTTAGATACATATTTGAGATAACTTAGTAATATATTGATGCCCTTTATCACCATTTATATAAATCTTTGCAAAATTTACTTAATGTGCAAGTATGATCATTTTTCCCTACAAAGATAAGATTAACACACTATATTTCAAATAGGATTCAAATCCTACAATATGGAATTACCAAGAATTATCACAAGGTCATGTTGAGAGACTAGAGAACCTCTACTTTGATTAGAAGTTCATAAGAAATTTAGGAAAAACAAAGATAAGTGTAAACTTTCAAAGTCTTTGCCAACTTCACCAATTTAGGGTGCTTCTATGTTTAATACTTATCAAGGTATGGCTTGGCTAGGTGGTTCTTCAATAAATGTGCCAAGTGTTGTACATGACCCTACTCTTAATCCTAAAAAATGTCTGCCAATATTTAGTCCTAGTGTCATTATAACTATTGAAGAACACATTAATATTTTCAAAGCTACCTTAAGATTTTTTAATGTGACTCATGAAGATGTAACATGTAGACTATTTCCTTTACTTTTAAATATGTTGCATATGAATGGTTTCTAAACCTTCTTGAAACCTACATTACCATTTGGGTTAATTTTTAAAATGTTTTCATTGACCAATTTGGTAAGATCATTAGTCCTTATGTCCTATACTAGCAATTCACCATAGTGAAAAGAGATGTAAATGATCCCATACTATCCTTAAATTTTATATTCCAAAATATGTTCAATAATACCATATCTCCTTACAGACCTGATGAGGATTTAGATTTATAAATCTATAAGGATGCCTTAGATCTTATGATGTCTATGTTTATAAAGAGAGCTATTGGACCCATGAACACATTGGCTTTAGATTATGTCAAGGCTATGATCATTAATGACCATATGTAACCCCAAAGATAATTGGAATACTATATACTTAATGTTAATCCATATTTACCCATTTTGAAAGTTATTCTAAATGTTAACCAAAATTTACCTATCTGGAACCAACTTTAAATCTTAAACCAAATAACTTTGAACCATGCACATCTTGGTCAAAACCTTGAATTCCTAAACAATGATTCTAATAGATCTCATCCATAGGATCAGAAAGCTTTAATGTCTATAGCTAATTATAACACTCAAGCTCATAATACTTAGTCCCCAAAGAATGAGAGTGACTCTATCCTCAACATGGTTCAAAATGTTAGCACTAACTTCCTTTAGTTGAAAAATCAAGTAAGAAATACTAGAGAGAGCTTTGGTCAAAATTTATCCTTTCAAAGGTTTAATAGGCCCACTAATAGATTTTAGAATGATAGTTACCATAACAATAAGAGAAATAAACCATCAACTAAAAATATTGCGCTTGATATAAATATTACTAATGTTTCTTTACCTAACTATTGTCGAGTTTATTGCAATTTTAAGCATGGGGAAATAGACTATGTTAAATTTTATAATGATTTTGAAGTCTTTCAAGAAGAGTTATAGACTTTTGAGGTTGTCTCTAATAAGTATTGTGATGTAGGTACATCTAGCTATTTAAGGTCATCCAGGTCTATTGATTCAACATTCATGGTGGATAAATTTGAGTTCCCTTTCCAAGAGGACAATGAGCTTGAGGATATTCTTGAAGAGATTCATGCTTTTAAAAATAAAATTGAAGACTTATCCTCTAGGAAATATGGGTCAGAAGCAACCATTGACCACTTCAAATCCTCCAAATAACTTTGAGACTCTTAATACTACCTCAGATATTAATCCAAATCCTCCTAAGGGAAGTAATTCTAAACATACTATTGATACACCTAATTATTCCAAAATTATTGGATATAATATAGTGGAGGACATGAAAAGGATAAAAACTAAAATCGCCTTACATGAGTTGACTCAAATCATGAAACAAAGGGATCTATTATTGGAATATTTGTCTAAGAAGCCTGGTAAGTCTCAAGGGTCTGCACATGTTAGTGTTACAATACAAAAAAGTAAGGAAGATGTTCCTTTATTCATACTTATAGTCAAGATATTTGGTAAGAATTTGCATAACTATTTTTGAGACTCTGGTGCATCTCCAAATATTATGCCTAAAGGTATTTATGATTAATTAGGCTTGACTCCCATTAAATCTGATAGAGTTGTAACTTAGATAAGATAATAGTCTTGGTAATTATAAATTTTTTAAATGTTCACATGCATATTTAATTAGATCTAAGGATATAATAGTTCATTTATATCCAAGTGATGGACATCCTTGATGCTTATGGGATGTTATTGAGTAGAGACTAGACTAGGAGCTTGAATGGTTATATGTCAATAGACTATTCACATATGTGGTTTCCTTGGAAGGTATTCTACAAAAACATTATGGTAGAAAGAGAACCTAAAATGTAGCATATGATCATTGAGTATAATGAAATCAATGAGAGGGTTAACATGGTTAATTTAGATCTTGGTTTTTACACTCTTGACACTGTAGAGGTATATAACTCTAAAACTTCTCATGTTATGTTTGTATTATGGAATATTTATTTTGATGGTGCTAGATGAAAATTAGGTTCTATATTAGGAGTGGTATTAATCAATCCCATTGGGAAATAATACAATGCCTTTTACAAGCTTTAGTTCTTATGCACCAATAATTTGGCCATGTATGAAGCTCTTATTCTTATATTATAATTTACAATCAAACATGAGGCTAAAGAACTACTATTTTTTGTGATTTTGAAATTTTATTCAATCAAGTCAAGAGTAAATATCCATGTAAGTTTTATTATCTCAAGAAGTATAAATTTAGAGTGTGGGACTTAATTGAATTCTTTAATGATTTCAACATCGTGTCAATCCTTAGGGAAGAAAACAAGGTTACTGATGAGATTGCTTCAGACACAACCAACCTCATGCCTGATCAAATTTCCAAATTAAAAACACTCATAAATTAATTAATCCCATGTCCCTCAATGATAGACAATGGCAACTACTTTAAAGTATTCAGTGATGATCAACACATCATAGAATTCATGACTAGTTTAGGAATGCTTGAGGATCACATTATTAATGAATTCAGTATCCTTGATGATGATAAAATTAAATTCAAAATCAATGAAAATTTCATTCAGTTGAATGATAATAATATCACCAAATTCATGATAGCCTTAGAGAGACTCTTTGATTTTGATAGACTACTTGAGGTTGTCAAGATTCCCAAAGTAAGTGGGAAGGATTATAATGCAATTGATCTTGGATTTCAAGGGAAACCTCATCTAGTTGATATTGGTATAGATTGTATAAGAATTGATTCCAAAAGAGCTAAAAAATGCTAACCAAATATAAAAATATCATAACATGGTCCTAGGATGACCTAAAGATCTTTGATCCAAAGGTCATAACACATACCATACCTTTAAAGGAAAATTGCAAAACTTTCAGACAAAGTAGAGGCCTATCAACCCAATCTTAGAACCACTAATATATGAAGAATTCAAGAATATTTTAGATGCCAAGATTATTTTTCTCAATATGCACTCCACTTAGGTATCTAATTTAGTACCATTTAGAAATAAAAATGGTGAAATTAGGCTATACATTGATTTTAAAAATCTGAATAGAGCATTTAATAAAGATATTTACCCCTACCTTCTCTTGACCAAGTAATACAAATTGTTTCTACTTATAATAGGATATCTTTTCTTGATGTATTTTTAGGGTATAACTAGGTGCTGGTAAATTAGGAAGATAGGATAAAGATTAATTTTACTACAAAGTGGGGCATGTTTGCCTACAAGAGAATGCTTTTTGGATTGATAAATATAGGAGCCAATTTTCAAAGGGATATAGATCATGCTTTTCAATATATTTTAGGTAAATGAATTATAATATACATGGATGATTTGAATATCTTTTTTGAAAATATGGAAGATCATATTATGCACCTCCAATAGGTATTTGAAAGATGCAGAAGGCATAGGATTTCTCTAAACCTAAATAAAAGAATTTTCTATATTACAGAGGGAAAACTAATAGGATATGTTATCACTAAGGAGGAAATATCTATATAGCTTGATAGAGTAGATGAAAATATAATATATAGCCCCCTAATAGTAGGAAGGAATTGAAGTCATTATTTGATAAAATAAACTTTGTAAGAAAGTTTATTTTTGGTTTTATAGAAATAGTGAGAGCTCTGAATGACATGTTTAATAAAGAGGCTAAGATCACTTGTAATGAAGAGACAAAGAAAGATTTCAAAGACATCAAATAAACAATTAGATAGGCCCTAGTCTTGATAAGTCCAGACTTTACTAAATATTTCTATCTTTACTCCTTTGCTTCATATCATACAATAGATGCAGTTCTAACTTAAAAGATAGATGGATGTGAATGTCCAGCTGCTTTCATGAGTACTAATTTTTAAAAATATTGATTTGAACTACTCTTTGATTAACAAATGAGCATGTTTTTTGGTCAAGATATTGAAAAAGTTTAGGCATTATATCCTTAGAAATAAGGTGCATGACATCTTACTAGACCCTATCACTAAGCTCATGCTAAGTCAAAATGAACTAGGAGAAATGAGAAGTAAGTGGATGTCTGTGATCTAAGAATAAGACTTTGAGATGAAGAATACCAAATTGGTAAGGTTTTAGGGTTTAATTTAGTTGATTTCCAATATTAATCTCAAGATAAGTGTTATGTAAGTAGAACAAAAAAAATCTAGATAAAATGATTGGTATGATCCCACTTTTCACTTACTAATCAATGGTTATTATCATGTAGGGTTAAGTAGGGAGAATAAGATAGATTTAAGGCTCAAATTAGCTCATTTTTTCAACAAAGATGGAGTGTTTTATAGGAAGAAACCTTAAGGCATTTACTTGATATGTGTCTCCAAGTGTGAAGTGGTTGATATCATGAGTACCTTTCATGAAAAATTGGGAAGTGGACATCTATCTATAAGGATAACAACACACAAAATACTAAGGGTTGGTTATTATTGGCTTACAATATTTAAGGATGCTCACAAGCATGTGAGAGAGTGTCACTCATGTCAATTCTTCATCAAAATATATCCTAAGGCATCCATGCCACTAAATCTAGTAGTGATTGATAAACCCTTTTCCCATTAGGGGTTAGATTTTATGGGGGTCATTAACCTTAATTCCTATGATGGTCACAAGTATGTTCCAACTAATATCAACTATTGCACTAGATAGACTAAAGAAATGAAAATTAAATAGTGCAAGAATGAAGAGGTGATCAAATTTTTAGAAGAAAACATATGCGCAAGGTTTGGGACACATGTATCTCTAGTCTGTGATAATGGATCTACTTTTATATCCATATAGATGAAAGAATGGGCATATGATAAAAACATCATCCTTTAGTTCTCATCAAACCATTATTCTCAAGTTAATGAAGTATAAAAATTAATAAATAAGAAATTGATGAAGTCTATAATTAATTTTATAGTTGATAAACCTAGAACATAATACAAGCTACTTAAGTATGCCTTTTAGGTAGATAGAACTAAAATCAAACAAGCTCTCAAAACATTACCATCTTACTAGTTCATGGTCAAGAACCCATCTTCCCCATCACCCTCAATATTCCAAAATATAGGTTCATGCAATAGTATATGAAAGGGGACCAAGAATTTACAAATTCAAGGTTTTTGGACATCATACATATGGAAGATGCAAGAGAAAAGGATTTTTTCAATTTTAGCAGCCACTAAACCATAGTGAAAAGCTGGTTTGATAAACATTCAAAAATAAAGGTGTTCAAGCAAGGAAACTTAGTTATTATTTGGTATAAGGCATTTAAGCCTAAGGGTAAACATGGAAAGTTCACACTTTTGTGGATAGGTCCCTATAAAATTTGTGAGATACTTGGAGACAACACCTTCAAGCTAAAAGATTTATAAGGACCAGAGTTTATACTGCCCACCAATGAGCAATACCTCAAGCATTATTTCTCTATTGTCCCACTTGGAGTCTTCATGGAATGATTGTAAGACTCATTAGTGTTAGTTTAGGTAGGCTAGATTAGTCTCTTTTTATTCTTTCCTTCCTATCCCTTATTTGTATACAATGTTTTTATATGTTTATTTGCTTTTTATTTACTTTATATTTGGTGTGTTTACTTTCTCTACTTTGTCCCTTTCTTCTAATAAGTGATTTTAGATATTTCTCATCTCAAAATTCATTTAGATGCTCAAAATTAACTCCACAAGTCATAAATGTATGTATGTTTTCTCAGCACTAGTTGATCATGGATTGTTGAAGTATGAGCTTAATATTGTAGTTTAGAGAAAATAGTAGAGAATAATAAATATGTATATTATTCCTTGAGATTGTAAACCTTGTTCTGATCTAAAATGATCTTGAGAAAGATTGCACATGTAAATTTAAAGCTTGGATTATTGGTATATAGTCATGCTCACACTAAAAACATTGATTTCTTGGGATAAAGTTTGTTGAGGTGTGGAGCTAAAAGCTTCACCTAGATGAGCAAATGCAAGGTTGATATATTACATAGTTGCCGACATTGGTTAGGGATCGAATAGAGGTTTCCGATGTCGGTTATGGATCGGCCGACATCGGTCATATGTAGACTGACAGGGACCGACGTCAGTCACCTGTAAGTTCTAGAAAGTCTATTTTCATGGGATGAATAGATTGTTTGAATGATTATTTTAGCTTTTAGTTATAAGTCCACATTTCTTTTTTTGGCAGGCCTAATTTGGACCTATGATTAGGAGGTGTATCAGATGGTTGAGAAAGCATAACTCATGATCCCTAATTCTATATAATAGGGATAGATCTTCATAGCTTGGGGGTGTGTAACAGACATGAAAAGATAGACAATTCAAGGATTGAATTTTGTTTGTAATTGATAGAGAGAACTCTTGAGGGAAAGAGATCTATACATCTGAGAGGTGTGGAAGAAAGAGAGATTTCTTCAATTGTATTTCCTTCTGGAAAGAGTTTAATACAAGTTTTCATTATTTCTTGTATCTCATGTTCTTTGTTGATTCTGATTTCTAGTTACTTATTATTCTGGTTTAATTTTGTGTTTAGTTGCTTACACAAAAGTAATCAATTGTCTTGTTAGATCCTGACAAGTGGTATCAAAGCTTGGGTTCACTAATAGGTGGTTTCAGATCTGTTTAGTGTGTGTTGATTACAGGTCACTCACAGGGGTTTCTATTTGAGTGGGAGTATAACAATGGTAGAAGAAAGTAAACTAATAATGGAGAAGTTTAATTGCAAGGACTATCAATTATGGAGGATGTAGATAGAAGATTATCTGTATCAAAAAGATCTATACTTACTATTGCATGAGGTTTCAAGAAAACCCATAGATATGCAAGATGAAGAATGGAATGTTCTTGATAGAAAGGCTTTGGGATCCATAAGGTTGAGCTTGGCATCTTTTGTGATTTCCAACTTGTCATAGGCAAAGACAATGGTAGAGTTAATGGATACTTTGAAAATTTATATGAAAAGCCCTCAGCTTCGAATAAGGTATATCTTATGAAGCAATTATTTAATTTGCAAATGCAGGAAGGTGGATCTGTATCTAGTCATCTAAATGATTTCCATGCAATAGTAAATCAGTTAAATTTAGTCAAAATAGTTTTTGATTAAATTAAGGCTCTCTTAATTTTATGCTCTTTACCTAAAATTTGGCATAGCTTGGTAATGGTAGTTAGTAATACTGCATCTGCTACAAATATCTTGAAAGTAGATGATGTTGTTAGTGTAATCTTGAATGAGGAAACTCGCAAGAAAAACACAGGGGAAACATCAGGTAATGCTTTAAGTATTGAAAGCAGGGGAAGGCAAAAAGAGAAGCACAACCAAGGGAGATCAAGGTCTAAGTCAAAGATGAGAGGGAGATCCAAATCCAGAAATGGAAGAAAAATAACCTACTGGAATTGGGGAAAGATAGGGCATGCAAAGAAAGATTGTTGCTTGCCAGTTAAAGAAGAAAATCATCATGAAGGTAAAGAAGAAGCAAAAGTTGCAAGTATTGTTACACAAGATGCTTTTACACTTTCTTTGGATACTAGAATAGAATCTTGGGTTGTAGATTCTGGTGCCTCTTTTCATGCAACCCCAAATAGAGAATATTTCAATGATTATGTCCAAGGAGATTTTGGAATAGATTATTTAGGGGATGATGAGCCTTGTAAAATTGTTGGCAAAGGAAAAGTGCAGATGAAATTGTAGAATGGCAACACATGGGTGTTGAAAGATGTCATGCATGTACCCATCCTGAAGAGGAATCTAATTTTTTCAAGAAAGTTGGGGGATGAGGGTTGTACAGTAACTCTCATAGCTGAATCTTGGAAGGTTACCAAGGGTGCACTTGTATTAGCCAGAGGTAAGAGAGTAGGTACTTTCTATTTATATAATTGTATTACTGATTATTCTCCTTCTGTATTATCTACTTTAGATGTAGATGCAAATTTGTGGCACTGTAGGCTTGGCCACATGAGTGAGAAGGGAATGAAAGTTCTTAAGTCAAAAGGTAAGCTTTCAGATTTGAAAAGCATAGATCTAGATTTTTGTGAGCATTGTATTTTTGGGAAATAGAAGAGAGTGAGGTTTCTCAAGATTGGGTCAATAAAGAAGAAGCACAAGTTAGAGCTTGTTCACACAGACATGTGGGGACCAGCTCAAGTAGCTTCTATTAGAGGATCATAGTATTATGTTTCTTTCATTGATGATGCTATAAGAAAGGTATGGGTTTATTGCATAAGGAAGAAATTTGATGTTTTTGACATATTTATGAAATGGAAAGCTTTGGTTGAGAATGAAACAAGTTTGAGATTGAAGTGTCTTAGATCTGATAATGGTGGTGAGTACTGTAGCTATAATTTTAATAGGTATTGTTCTATGAATGGAATACGTAGGGAAAGGATGGTTCCAAGGACACCTCAGCAAAATGGAGTTGCTGAAAGGATGAATAGAACAATATTGGAGTGTGCATGGAGTATGAAGTTACATGCTAGTTTGCCCTTATAGTTTTGGGTAAAACCTATAGACACTGTGATTTACCTGATTAACAGAGGACCCTCTACTGCTCTGGATGGTGGAATTCTAGAAGAGGCTTGGATAGGTAAAAAGGTAGATCTTTCATTTCTTAGAGTTTTTGGTTTTGAAGCTTTTGTGCACGTTGATAAAGAAAATAGAAAGAAGCTAGATGCTAAATCTATGAGGTGCACTTTTATTGGTTATGGCTCTGGAGATTTTAGATTCCAGTTGTGGAATCTAGAAACTAACAAAATTATTAGAAGCCGTGATGTTGTTTTCAATGAAAAGGTGATGTACAGTGATCAGCTCAAGAAGCTAAAGAATTCTAAGTAGGGCAATGTTGAATTAGACGAGGTGATCCAAAATGAGCTCATGGGAAAGAATTTTCACACTCAAGAAAACACAGACACCGACATCAATCAGGTAGGAACCGATGTTGGTCATACAAGAACTGACATCAGTCAGACAATAATTGATATCGATTAGATAGGAACTGACGTTGGTTAGGTAAAACTAATGTCGATTAGGTACAGACCTAGAGATGACCGAGATCGGTCATTGACAGAGAATTTGGGTGGATAACAAGCAATGAATGAGTCTCAAACACCCAGGAAGAGGTCAGAAAGGGTAAGTAAACCTCCAATTCAATATTCCCCTTCATTATTCTTCTTATTACTCACTGATAGTGGAGAATCAGAGAGTTTTAATGAAGTAATGCAGGTAGAAACCCAGAAATAGTGGGAGCTTGGCATGAATGAGGAGATTGATTCCTTGAAAGAGAACCAAACATGGGATTTGGTTGAGTTGCCAGCTGGAAAGAGAGCACTAAAAAACAAATGGTTTTATAGGTTAAATGAAGGTGAGAATGGACAAATGAGACATAAGGCCATGTTGGTAGAAAAGGGATTTGCACAGAAACTAGGTATTGATTTTGGTGGAATTTTTTCTCCTGTAGTAAAAATGACTTCAATTCGAACTGTATTGTCTTTAGTTGCTATTGAGGATTTACATCTTGAGTAGCTTGATGTTAAGACAACATTTATTCATGGAGATTTGGATGAATAAATATATATGTATCAGCTGAAAGGTTTTGAGGTCAAAGGTAAGGAGAAGCTTGTGTGCAGGTTGAAGAAAAGCTTATATGGTCTTAAGTAAGCTCTTAGACAATGGTATTTGAGATTTGACAGGTTTATGACTAAGCATGGTTTCAACAGATGTCAATTTGACCATTATGTGTATTTTAAGAGATTGGATAATGGTAGATATATTATCTTGTTGTTGTATGTAGATGATATGCTTGTTACAGGTTCACACATGCAGGATATTTTTGAGCTTAAGGTAAAATTAGCTCACACATTTGCCATGAAGGATTTGGGAGTAGCATAGAAAATCCTTGGCATGAGTATCAAGAGAGACAGGAAAAATCACAGTTTGATTTTGTTTCAAGAGGATTATGCGAACAAGATGTTGGAGAGGTTTAATATGCAGGATGCAAAACTGGTAAGCACACCTATGGATAGACACTTCAAACTGAGTAAAGAACAGTGTCCTAAATCATATGATGAGGTGGAGTACATGAGTAGAGTTCCATATGCTTCCACAATTGGGAGCTTAATGTATGCAATGGTATGTACTAGACTTGATATTGCCCAAGTAGTGGGAGTTGTCAGTAAGTTTATGGCCAATCCAGGAAAGGAACATTAAAAAGTAGTTCAGTGGATTCTCAGATATCTAAGAGGGACCAGTAGTAGGCATTTGTGCTATGTAGGGTTAAACACTTCTCTACATGGATATGTAGATGCAGATATGGTAGGTGACTTGGATGGCAGGAGAAGCACCACAAGTTATGTTTTCACTATTAGTGGAATGACGGTTAGCTAGATTTCAAAGTTGTAGAAGGTTGTTGACTTGTCTGCTATAGAGGTAGAATACATTACAGTCATAGAGGCTAGCAAGGAGATGATATGGATGACACGTTTCATGGAAGAGTTGGGAAAGGAGCAAGAGAGTTGTAGATTGTATAGTGACAGTCAAAGTGCAATTAATTTGGCAAAGAATTCAGCCTTTCATTCAAGAACCAAACTTATATAGCTAAGGAACCACTTCATTGGAGGATGGTGAGTTGAAACTGGAAAAGATCCATACAGATAAGAACCCTGTTGATATGTTAACAAAGCTAGTAACAAAGGAGAAGTTGAATCTTCATTCAAATTTTGTTGGTCTTCAAGATTGAGCTTGAAGATGGAGAAGATAGAAGATGTTACTGTACAGGTATAGGTGCAGTTGTTTATCTCCAAGTGGGAGATTATTGAGGTGTGGAGCTAAAAGCTTCACCCAAATGAACAAATGCAAGGTTGCTATATTACACAGTCACCGACGTCGGTCAGGGATCAACTGGAGGTTGCCGATGTCGGTTATGGGTCGGCTGATGTTGGTCATATGTAAACTAATAGGGACTGGCGTTGGTCACCTGTGCATTCCAAAAATTCTATTTTTGTGGGATGAATAGATTGTTTGCATGATTAGTTTAGCTTTTAGTTGTAAGTATATGTTTCTATTTTTGGTAGGACTGATTTGAACCTTTTATTAGGATGTGTATCTGATGGTTGAGAATGTATAGCTCATGATCCCTAATTCTATATAATAAGGATAGATCTTCATAGCTTGGGGGTGTGTGACAGACATGAAAAGATAGACAATTCAAGGATTGAATTGTGTTTGTAATTGATAGAGAGAACTCTTGAGGGAAAGAGATCTGTACATCTGAGAGGTGTGGAAGAAAGAGAGATTTATTCAATTGTATTTCCTTCTGGAAGAGTTTAATATAAGTTTTCATTGTTTCTTGTATCTCATGTTCTTTGCTAATTCTGATTTCTAGTTACTTATTATTCTAGTTTAATTTCGTGTTTAGTTGCTTGTACAAAAGTAATCAATTGTCTTGTTAGATCTTGACAAAGTTTGTGGCCAAAGATGATTGTCTGAAGATCAAACACTTGATCAAATTCTAAAACCTAGCTAGCCTGGTTTCCAAAATTTTATAGAAAGTCAAAATGACTTGAAAAATATAAAAAATAAGAACCTTATTACAAAATTCAAGAGCTTTCTAGGAAAAGGTTATTTTTTTAATCTCAACTAGGGTTATAGATGCTTGGTTGGTAGTGGAGTAAGGCCTTAAGTGGAGCTAAAGGCATCTCTATTAGGTCTATGGATGCCTAGTTGGTAGCATAGAAATGCCCAAGCCTTCTCTAAGCTAAAGCATAGTTTTTAGTGAATATCTAAACATATAGAAAGTTAGTGTTAATGATTAAATTCATGGACCTAAATTTTTTTCTCTAAATGTTGTTTTAATTAGTAAGTGGAATAAAAGCACACACATAACATGGCTATGTCTTGATGTTTGATTCTAATTTTGTGTATGCAAGATTTGTTCTAACCATGACTAATATTAATAATGGTGCATGATTAATGGAATAAGTATCTTAATTTTTATTTTGAACCTGAGTCTCTAAATTCTAACATATTATTATATTTACCCTATAAGTCAACATTTATTGAACTCAACATATATCTATTTTTGAAAAATGGGGACCCTTATGTTAAATGGTGGAAATTTGTACCCTAAACTTGAAAATTTGTATGATCAAAATATCACTAGAGTGTTTTTCACTTTATATTTATTTGAATATCATTTAAACCATATTATAATTGGCTTATTTGTTCATTATTATGATTTAATCTTTCCTACAGTTGCTAACATTTGATCTTTATGTTTTAGGTCATGGCTCTAATGGATTCCATTTGGAATGAGAAATGTCTAGGTTTTATGGTTTAATAATAATTTGATCTTTTACTAGCCCTTGGTCTATTAAAAATCAAGTTGAATTCATGTATGATCAGATTAAAACCCTAACTCCAATTACTCTAGCCCATGTCATTTGAATTAAATTTAAATTTGATGGGAACATTTTTTGCAAGTACGCTTTAATTTGACTTAGTTCTATTTTATCCTAAGGTCCTATTCATGTTTATTAACACAATCAAGACCTTAGTCTAAAATCTTTATCCTAAGTTATTCACGTACCAAACCCCATTTTAACCTTTTGTCTTAGCATGATCTAACTAAATGTGGGGTCCATTTTATTATGCCATACATTTAGTTCTATTTTTATCCTAAGGTTTAGTCATATTTATTAACATGACCAAACCTTAGTCTAAAAATTTTACGTTTGGTCTTTTTAGTTTCCTAAGCCCCCTTTTTCCCTTTTATTTCTACATGGTCTAAGTAACCACTGAGACCTTTTGATTATATTTATAGACTTAGCTTAAAAGGCCTTTTCCTAATACTTCATGCCATGTCTTGTTATTATATATGGGGTCCCCTTTTTTATGTTTCTAACTTAGCTTAAGATTTTATCTTATATTTTTATTCATATTTATTAATATGAATAAAAACATTAGTTTAAGACTTTAGCTTAAATTTTATGCTCCTTGAGCACTAACTTAAATATCATTTTAATTTATAGGATCAATGACCTATGTTTACTCACATGATCAAGATCTAATAATGTGAGATTGAATTCAAAGACCCTGACCCTAAACTAAACCTTGAACATCTTCATGAGATCAATGATCCATGTTTGCTCAGATGATCAAGATCCAATGGTATGAGTTTCAAGTCAAATACCCTAAATCTAAGATAAACATCAAACATCTTCATGAGATCAATGGTATGCATTTGCTCAGGTCAGATTGATCCAACAATTCATATTGAGTCAAATATTTAATGAAACTTTAAGACAAGTGAGAAGGTGACAAGTGTCACAATCTTGACCAAAGAACACTCAAAATCTAATGGTGTTTGACCTTCAACATCATGATCCAAAAATGCACATTTACTTAGATGAGGATGATCTAATGGTGTGAGAACATTGAAAATTCAATGTGAATGCATAAGTGATAAGTGGCATAGTTTCAGGCCACAAATAAAATTTTGAGCATCTTCCAAAGATCATTGGTCTAAAAATGAGTGTACACATCCAAATCAATGGTACTTAGAGTAAGAGGTATAAGTTATCAGATGAATATCAATGGTCCATATTGATCCATTCAAAGATCATCTAATGGTGCAAATCAAGTAGAAATTTTAAAAGGTAATGGTCATTTTAAAAATATGAATACGTAAAATTCCATGAAAATTCCACGTGGATGCCATGAAGATGACACATCAAATTCATGTCAGTATAATGTGCCAAGTGGAAGGCCATGCAATCCTAAGAAATACAAGGGCATAATTACATAGTCTAATTGAGATCTAAGTAAAAAATCTCTTGCATATTTAGGTAGCTACCACCATTAGGGCACTGTAAAAACCTTTAAAAATACCTAAGAATAGACATGAGCCCTAGTTTGGCCCTATATTCACCATAATCAATAGAGAAGTTGAATTCTCATCTATGCAAGAGAATTCAACACAGAAAATTGAACTGCACACCACTAGTGAGTAATTTGAACAAATCCATAGCCATGATAGCTTGATAAAGGTGTTTCAAGGAAGGATGTGTATATCTATCTAATGTTAGATACAAAAGAGAGGGTTTTTGAAGACACATAATTTGATTTCATAAGGAACAATAATAAATTAAGTTCATTTTGAGCCATGGAGAACTAGTTGCCCATCACAAAAGGAGAGCATGTCTGCAAGGAGGTTCTAATACAATGATCAAGGGAACCATAATCAACTTGTTAAATCCCTTAATATTAGTTAGATTCAGGAAATAAGTAGTAAATACATGAAGCATAATGGCTATAGTCCAAATTTTCCAATGGCAAGCCTCAAGCTACCAAGTCAAGGATTTAATCAAGGTCTTAACTAAAAAATAAATCCTTGAGTAGTCAATTCAAGAATATGAATTTTCATTTCAAATAGGAGGTGAGGAACCAGGGACAAGATAATAAATGTTGAGAGCATCAAATAGTATTTTAATAGAGCAATGAAGACCCTATAGTAGTAAAATGGGACTTCAGCAACATAAGGGTCTTAGAGATTAGCTAAATTAAGAATATTATTCTTATAGTTAAGCATTGTACATTTTGAAAATGGAATATTCTATTTTTAAAGTCATGTGAATTTTAAGACACATTGACCATAGGTCAGTTCATTGGGGAAAGTCTAGTGTATTCTAAAACATTTGTGGAAAGGACAATCACCATAACACTTGTACTTTTGTAATTGGATATGATTGACTAATTTTCCCTTACATCTTATAAAATAAAAATTTTCAATTTTAAAAAAGAGGGAGTTATTAGATACAAAATCCAACTGTAACTTTTGAGTAATTAATATAAGCAAGGAATTCTATAGAGTTTGTCCAAATTTTCTTGTGTCTTTTGTTATCCTAGCTTCTCTCTCACTTGTTTGTTCTAATTTTCAGATTTGAATAATTATTATGAATTCTTGGTATGTACATTTAAATGTGGAGATGTTAACTTGTGCCAATGCTAGGTTAATTGAAATTTATTATGTTCATTTCATTTTCTTACTCTTCTTGCATTTGGGATAAATTTTTTTTCTTATAGGGGTAAATATTTAAAGTGAACTTTATTCTTATTTGCATTATTTTACACTATCCTTAGATGTTTACTTGATGTGTGATAGGATTTTATCTTATGCATGCCTAAATGATATTTAAACTTTGTCATGATATTTGTAATGAATATTAGCATCTGTTCTCTACCTTACCTTTCCTTTTGCTCCTTTTTTTAACTATATCACTCTAGCTTAATTTTCATTATAAATACCCATCTTAGATTAGTTTTCTATCCTAATTCACCACTTTTAGCATATCATACTTCATATTTTACCTAGATAAACTATTTGGTCATGGTGGCTCACAACCACCAAACTTTATAAATATTATGTAACAATCCACTTACTTTGCCTCTATTTCATCTACAGATAAACCTACAATGCATGCATTGAATTCTTAGAATTATAAAATGAGAAGTGTTTTTGAACACTCTAGGCATTTGTGACACATATTTAGTCATCAACACCTTCTTAGTGACAAAACCATCATAGTCCATTACAAAACTACCCCTACAATGATAGAACCACCATGGTACTTCTGTAAACTACCCTAATGGAACCATCATATACAAGATGGTTCAGTATTAATAGAGGGAATTTATGTCACTATATAGGGTGGTTTTGTCATTAGGACTAATGGTTACATAACCAAACTTTCAAATAGGGGTGGTTCTATCACTTCTATCCACCTTCTAATTTTGCCTTCTATTATTCATTCCTTAAAGTGTTTTGCATGCTTATTATCATGTTTATTAATTTTTATTCCTTAATTTCACATCAAATTAGGACCATTTCACTCCCTCATCTATTTTTAATCATTTTGAGTTCCTCTCAAGTTCAACCCCAATTTAACTTAGTTAAATTGCCCTATGTAAGTTCCTAACTCTTTCTACAAGAAGACCATTTTGCCCTAATTTTAGATCCAAATTTTTGAATTGAAACTTAGAGTTTTTAAAAATTTCATAGCCACAAACTAATACCATTTTTTTTAATATCTAACATTTTTTTTCGCATTTTAATACATAATTTCAAGCAAGGTAAGTCATTATCTTCATAACTAGATCTTTGTATTTAGTGCAATAACCAACCATATTCAATTGTTCTTTTATTTGGAGTTGTGTCTATCTTATCTTCCTCTTTTTTTTACTATTATTTTATCATCCTTCCAATAAAAAATATTAATTTTATCATTATTTTATCATTTATTAATTTATAGAGCTAGTACGCTAAGGACCACATCACAAATATTACTTTTATCTAAACTATGACTTGATCAGGTTGAGAGTTTCTAGCTTAGATTTATTAATTTTGTTTAGTATATTAGATTATATTAGTTTAATTTCTTGTATTATTTTAAATAATTATTTTTAAAAAGAAAATTTTAATGGGAAAATTAATTCTTCTCTCCCATCTTTGCACAAAAATATTAGTTAGTTTTCTTTATTGATTTTTACCATTCAATAGATTCTTTTAGAGCATATAGACTTGATTATAGAACCTAGGTAGATATTATAAAAAAAATAAAACACTTTCAACTATAATCACAATCAATTATTACTTTTAAAACAAACTATTATTCATAGACAAATAAGCACACTAGCAAGTGGAAAACCCTAGTCAAAGCTAGGTAATAAATAGCTATCATTTTGCTCTTGATTCTCTTTGTTTTATTAAAATAAAAATGTTATTTTTAGATTAATAATTTATAAAATAATAATTCAAATATTTAATTTAGTCATAAAAAATCATTCAAACCTAGTTTACATCCACCAATAAATATTGAAACTCAATCTAGCTTACATTTGTAAAGAGAACTGCTAGATACTTTATAGTATTGTTGTGTAGGATATATATTTTATTTTTAATTTACTTACATGTTATAAAACCTTAATTTTCATAATATATCCATTCATATATAATCTAAATATAAAAAATAATAATTTCTTTTAGTTTGCATGTAGAAAATTTAGAAATCAACGCTTTCATATGTTAGGCTTTATTTCATTTTTAAATATTGCATGCACATAAAAACTTAAGAAAAAGATAAAAATAATTACCTACCTCTACCTCTCTTTGAATTCAGTAGTTTTTAGTTCTTTATTTCCATACTTTTATTTAATTAATTAATTTAGTTTCAATTTTTGTGTAAGAACTTTTTTGAAATGCACACAAGTAAAAAAAATCAAAAATAAAAACCTTGCCAAGATGAGTGCAAGTACCAAAATAATTCTTAAATTTAGCCTTACCAAGATGATCTTAAGTACCAAAACTATTCCTAAACAAAACCTTTATAAAATGAGCATAATTAAAATCCTTTATCACACATAAAACAACAAGCATCTAATCTATAACACATTCAAAACAAGTTATATACGTATTCATTACCAACCAATATCTCTCTACCATTGGATGACACTAAATTATCCTCTTTATTCTCATAGTGATAATCTATTTCCTAGAGTTCTTGCTCCCATTCTAGTAACAACACATTAGAGTGATATTAATTCTAAGCTTAATCTTTAAGTCTTTCACTCCATACATAGTTTAGATCTTATCCTTAGTCATCTTGAAACCTTAAATGAAAAATATAGGCCCATAGTAAATAACCCTCAATTTCAGCCTTCCATACCCCTTTTCCTTTTTCCTCGTGTCTAATCTCATCCTATTTTAGTTAGGCTACCCATCACCTTCCATTATGCTTGCTATCTCAACCAGACCTTGAGAAGTTGAGTGCACAATTTAGCATTTTCTATTCATGTGCATACAAATTAGTGAACTCACTATGAAAGGCACATCCTTTTATGTATCCATATTTTCTTTCTTCTCTTCACTTTTTATTTTCATTCATATTTTGAGAGTATTATATACTCCTTAAATATGTCTAGTCAAGACATTTTTGATAAAACCATTGACTTTAGAACTTAAGGAGTCTTCAACTTGGTGGTAAAGCCTCACTTCGTAGTTGGAATAAAAACACTCTAACAAATGTGAAATACCTATATCAAAATCATCCTTTCACCTCAAAAACTAGATCAAGAGTAGAGATTCACAGGCTATGGAATCCATAAAAAACTATCAATAATCACCCTAAATCTAGCAACATGTCCTTAAAAAATAGGAGTGAGAACAACATTCATGTTACAACCCAACCATCAATTATCCTACAAATCCTATATGATCAAATTATAGCAAAACATGACCAATACATAGATAAAATCTATAATTTAGAAGATAGGCTAAGTAGAATACAAATGCATTTGCATCATTTCTAAAATAATCAAAAAATCACCAACACATAATGGCATCACCCAACATTTCCTCTAAGAGATTCTAACCCCAATCAATCTATTGGTTGTCATCAAATCATACCTCCTATGGTTTCTATCAAATTGGTCACCATAATAACCATTGATTCTTCCCAAAATAACCTCATCTCAACCTTGGTAGGTCACCTTTAAGATTTAGAGAGTAATCAAGCCTTTATAAATTAAGGGATATCCAACAATCCCTTTAGTCAAGTTAATTTCTTTCTTATTCTTACCCCAATGATAACTTACCAACTACCATTATATCCATCTAACCCACATCTTATCATTCATGCCTCAAACTAATATCTAAGGGACATCCTTACTCATGGCATCCTTAATCCCCCTACTTCTAAAATTCTTCCATCCTACCAACTCCCTCCTCACAATCCTATGGGAAGTGTTTATACCTATGATTTTACTGACAATATGGTGTAAAACAATCTACCACCATATGCCCCTCTGAGTTATGTACCACCCATGTATGTTCCCCTTTCACAAATTATCCATCTACTCCCTTATATGCCTCTGAGTTACATGTTACCCATGTATACTCCTCCCTAACAAAAAATTATCCCATATTAATCTAACACTCTTCCTCATTACTATCATACGTTTTATAAATACACTTAGTTAAATAACTATTTCCCATCCTATTCTAAACCACTCTACCAAACACCTTATTTTCCCTCTATTGGCTATGTGAGTCACCCATATCTAAACCCTCTCATTCAATCATATTTTACTACACCTTTAATAGACCTCAGTGACATGGGGACATATGATGAGTACTTAAAATAACCCCTCAATAATAATATATGAAGATTTCTTATACCACATCCCCTACTTGACCTTCCCAAATTCAAGGGGGAAGGAGATCTTAATGCACATGTCAACGCATACACTACTATTATTAGAGAACATTTACCTTTGGATGGAGTGGGTTCAAAAAATTTCCCAAATACTCTCAAATCAATTTCCCTTGATTTGTTTTATCACCTCCCTAAGAGGTCTATACATTCTTTTCTCTAACTCATTGCCAATTTTTTCAAAGCCTTCAATATGAACAAACTCCTAAAGATTGGCATATGATATTTCTTGCACATTAAGAAAGATTATAATGAATAGCTATTGATTTCATTATGAGATGGAATTAAGTCTTATAATCATATTCCATCACACACACATGGACAAAATGGAAATATGTGATCTCTTTTTGCACACCCTTAACAAGGAGATAAGATAAGACATGTAAAAATTCACCTATTATTCATATGAAGAAGCACATGAGAGTGATCTTAGAATCAATCAAGTAGCCATTGATAGTGTTCATAGAACCTATGGGATTAATGGTCATATATTCATCCCAAACCAAAATAATTGAGGCTATCAAAACCCTAACCAAAAAAACTCTTATAATCAAGTTCCTAAGGTTTTTAATGGGAACCATAATTTCATCACAGGTCAAAATAATAGGGTAAATTTGGTTAACAATAATACACCTTAGCATATGAAAAATAATATTAATGTCAACAAAATGACATTCATTTGAGGAATCAAAACACTCCACTTACCATACACATGGTTAAATTTAATCACACTCATCCTCCTCACATCTAATGGAAAACCCACAACCATTGATAATTTCAAAATCATTTCTCAAATACCAACCCTAATAAAAAATAACATTCCTATTATAATAATAATTAATAATGTTTTGATCAGTAAGGCCAAAATCAAAAACCTCAAGACGATGATCCTAATGTCTACTGCATTTTTCATAAAGTTATTTGACATGATACTCGAGCCTAAAGGGAATACAATTATTTCATTCAAAAACTCCTTGAGAACCAATAATAAACATCTATTGACATTTTATTAGGGAATGCCAATGTAAACCCTCAAGCCCAATTAATTAGTCCTATAATGTCTCAAAATATTAACTTGGGTGTTTATCAAAACACCTTTCTAGACCATAAATGATTCATTTTCCTAAACCATTCATAGGTTAATCAAGATAACCAACCACCACCAAATACTACTCATGAAGCTAAGGATTATATTTCCAACATAATTAGCCCTATTGTGGCTCCCCAACTAGGAACACAATAAAAAACCCACATGATAGTGAACACTATCAATCAAGATAGGGAGTATCAACCCACAACCTATCACACAACAAATGTTTTTGATACTTAAATAAACCCCAAACCTATGGGGAACTATGATTTGATTTTTGATTTCACAAAGACATTTTACCACATCTCTTTCCTAGACCCCATTAATAACTCTCCATCCCATTGTTTGGCATTATTCAATACCATGGGATGAGGTCATATATCTAGTATCACACCTCCACCATAATATCAAATCAATCATGTTGATTTTGACATGTTTCCACTTGGATAAAATTCAAGATATGTTGGTTACTTTTTTGACTTATAGAACCTACCTCTAGACACAAAAATGACTATAAAGGGAGATTTATCCTTGTATCTACAAGTGTGGATCTATAAAAACCATGTAAAATTAGTAATGGTTGATGATGGGGTAGTTTTTAACGTAGTTCCCTTTTCATTTCTTCAAAAACACAAGTACAAATAAACTAAATTATATACTACTAAGAACACTTTACAAGGTTATGATATCCTCAAGGCTAATTCAATAAAAAGCATTGTACTTCTAGTCACTTTGGGTCCTAAGGTCATGTTGATATAATTTTATGTAGCTAATAGAGATATACATTATAACATGATATTAGGTAGACCTTGGATCCATAGGATGAAGGCAATATCTTCTACCCTATTCCAACATATCATGTTCATACACTTATGGAAAGTATTCATCACTCAAGGAGACCCTAAGCCCTTTGATTCAATTCAAATGATTGTGCACTAAAAACTAGGGGTACATATTTACTATCACTTTCCCACCAATGATGTGGTAAAATACATATAGTTGTTTGAAGATAAAAACCCCCTAACATCCAAATTAGTTGTTTGAAAAATCTAGAGAAAAAGAAGTTGAAACAACATAAATAGTAAGTAAAGAAACTCACATGATAGTGTCAACAATCTTAACCAAGTCTACAACTAAAATTATTAGTATCCTTGAAAAATACAAACCAATTCAACCTCCTTTTGATCCTTATAATATTACAACCTATTGTACTCACATGCATATCATGTCAAAATATCTTAACCCAAGTTTTAAAAACCACAACATTGGTATGATAGAGTTCTTGGGGTATAAGGATAAACCCTTAAAAGATTTTGATGATCCATATCCTCATCATAATCTCCCAATGCCTTATCACATAAGGGACAATAGTAGTTTAGATAATAATTTAGAAATTATAATAGACAAATAAACCTCTCATTATCCTATGACCATGTCATTTATTGAAGGAACTATTCATACCATAATTATGAGCACCATCAAAATAAACATTGATCCCAATTATTACCCACATATTCTTGAAGCTAGACATCCTCTTCCCCCTCTAGAAGCAATTAACCTTATAACATTTCTTGATAAGCCATTATAGAAATTATTTAATTATAAAATATAGGATATGAAATTGGTCATGTCTTATCATCAGTCATGTAAAATACAAGACTATCTTTGAATACATACCACATAAAAAGGGGCTCATGATAAGCAAGTTTTTGAGTTCCTGCAAGTGTCTATCTTCTTACAACCAAATTCCATGGTCAAGCAATAAAATTTAATCATGTCACACCAATATTATTATGAGTTCCATAATTATGCTTTTAATCACCCAATTTATGTATGATACCTTGTCCTTAGACTCAATACCCAAATTGACAAAGGAAAAGGGGAAGGTCAAAATTTTAAACCCAATTGGTTAGGCCCTTACCTAGTGACTGAAGATTTCAAGAATGTAGCTTATTGGTTATACACTATAAAGGGTAAGGATTTTGGTGAATATGTTAAATCTTTTCACCTAAAACATTTATATATCTAGTTATTGCATTCCACACTACCCTCATTGCATTGAATTTCCAATTGTTTACATTTCTTTTAGCACATTAAAATGTTGTTTAGTGATTATTTATTTGCTAGTTCACATAATGTAAAAGTTTCATAATGTAGTATATCATATAATTCCATTCTCACACAACCCTATTATGCCATTAGAAACATTATTAAAATAATCATTACATTGGTTATTGTCTTAGTTCTTATAATCATAATACATCTATTTTCCCTACATCTTTTTATACAACTTAAAAAAATTATAGCCTACAGTCTAATCTAGGGCTCCTATTTTGTTGTCTTCTAAAGTTGAACATTATCATGCTCAAAAATAAGTAAACTTTACTTGTCTATCTTGGTATTCGATGCTTATCCCTTGCATCTTACTAGTTTCTTAGGGTCAAGATTTGGGTTTAAAATCTATTAATAATAAAACTAGACACTCCTATGAAAAATTAAAAAACTAAGCAAATAAAAAACTCAAATTTCACATCTCTTTACCTCTAATAACATTTGATATTGATCCCTCACATCTTTTTGGTTTTGTGGGGTTATCATTGGGGAGACATTTCCTTTCTTTCCTACATCTAACCTTTGGTGATGAGCCCATGTGTCTTCCTAGTCACATGAGACTAGGTGTAGGGGGTCATAAAAAGAAGCAAAAGTTAAATACAAAATAAATAATTAAATCAAAGAGTGTCCAAATATAAAGTTACTAAAAAATATTATTTATAGGCCTATACCTAAAAAGGTAAATTTATCTCATTCACTAATTTGATCAGCACTATTTATCTCTAGATGAAAACAATAAAGTTAATATTTTATAAGTCCGGTGTTAATGCTTCTAATTATACCATAGTTGATCTTAGTGTTGAATAACACTTCTCATTTCAATATTTTTAGAATCCATGGCATGAGTTATAGTTTGTGACAATTTAGTGATTGTTTGTGGTGGAATATAAGCAAAGTATGAAAACTATCCACAATATTTATTTGATTTAGTGGTTGGGAGCCACCAGGGTCTATACTATTTAAATGCTTAATAATTATAAAGATGCAGTAGTTAAAATAAATGATTATAAATAATCACCTCTAAGTTTGATTGAATCTTGATAAAAATAATAAAAAAGTAGGGTAAAGAAGAAAGAAACATGATTTTAGGTTTTCATCTCAAATATTATGACAAAAATCCAATTAATTTGAGCACATTTGAACCAATTTATGTTATAAAATAGCATAAGCTCAAATTATATCACAAATTAATCAAAATTCAAAGGAAAAATATGAATAATAAGTAAGAACCAAATTTACTTTAAAGGTTTGCTATTATGATCTGGATAACCTACGTACATCCAATTACAAAGCAAATAAAATGAAGTATATTTGACATCTTTACAATGAATTTAGAATTTAGCATAAATTAACAACCCTATGACAAATAATGTAACTCAAACCTTAAGAATCATTAAAATTCAAGATAACTCCTTATAATTAAGAGATATCATAGACATTTAACAAGAACTATCAGATAATCTTTTTAGAATTCCTTAGTTATATTAAATTCTCTTGTTATCAATTGCTCAAAAACACTCCTTTATAAATGGTAACCATTGGCCTATTTATAGGAAACATAGGTGGTTAACTGGTTAACTTTCAAAAATATCCAAATGTGGATAAGGATAGTTATCCTTGATACAAAACCACAATGCAAAAAAAAAACACATGCTAACTTGACAAGAAAGAGTATATGTTAACAGACTAGCATATAATTTACATCAATAATATTATTTTAGGAATTTCATTAGTGGGTCTTTGAAATTAGCTCTATCTAATGAAGTCTTTCACCTTAGAGTATTTCTCCTTGATCAACTCAAAATCCACTGCAGGATACATTAGACAATCCCCTTCTTTATATGGTAACTTGTCAAATTCACTATCTACCCAAGATACAAGTTATTTGACACATTAGACATCTACAATTTACTTCCTTACAAAATTAATGGTATCAAGGGTCTTTTGATTGTCTTTAGTTAAATGACCTTGTCTGTCTATGATGCTTTGGATGTGGGTATCAACCCTTTTCTTAAATTCTTCATCATCAATCAAGACTAAATTAGTGGTTTGAGAAGGGTTATTTAATAGATTCCCTAGAAGTTTCTTGATCTAGTTTACCAAATCTATGTCTCTCTTGATTAATTCCTTAACATAACTACTCTAGGTGATCAAATATTATTGTTTATCTACCAAAACTACCATGAGGATACCTAGATATTTGATTTTGATAATCTTGAAGTTTAAGTCCTGCTTTGTCTTATGCACCTTAATGATATCCTCCATCAGAGCTTGAAAATTCTACCACTGGGTGATTAAGGTTTGTGACATCTCAAATTGATGGTCCAAATCATTCAATCTAGACTTAATACTTTTCAAGTTCTTGAATGCATCCACCAAGGATTTATTTAGAATTTGTAATATATTTTTAGGAATTGTCAAGAAGGCTTGAGCTTCCAAATATTTCTTTTCTATTTCCAAGTTGAGGATCCTGTATTTTAATCCTTGAACTCCAGCTCAGGCCATTATTAATTGGGCTAGTACCACATTAGCTACATCCTCTTGAAAAATAAGATGCTCCCCTACTACCTATCTTAGAATAAGAGATAAGATTATAAATGGCTCCACCTTCTGAAAGGTGAGCTCCTCATACCAAGAGTGACTTTCTTGATCACTACTCTTTCAAGAGTTGATGTCTCTGTATTAAATTAGACCTGAGAATTATGTTTTTTGACCTGAGGTTATTTGGGAATCTCTACATTTGAACTCCTAAAGGATTTTGGGGTACCAACCCATTTGCTTTCCTTATTGTGAAGAATCTGGATGCTTCTCTCTACTAGTTTATTCAACATATCCTAAATCCATGGCTTGACATTATCCTAAACACCTACGTCCACTCAAGTTAGAACTAGTGTAGGAGAAAGAAATGGGATTTTATACAACTTTCCATAAATAAACCAATCAAGAATGGTTGGTCCATAAATAATATTCTCATCAGTAAAGAGGTTTATTTTGCTAGTAGGGTGAGTGAAAATTAACCTAGGCCTCTTTCTTGGAGCCAGAGGAACTAAGGCTAATTCTACCTATCTCTTTCCACTATTCAATAGAACCAATTCCTTGTCTACTTCCTCAAATGGGTCTTCTTCTTTATCTAAACCATAAGTAGATATGATGTTAAAAAGGGCACTCTCCACTATTTCTCTAGTTTTCAAATAAATGAATCTAATAACTTCTATTGGGGAAGAAATCCTTAGTGGGGATGCTTAAATTTGGAAGCTTTCAATAAGTCTTTACTCAATCTTGGACTCCTCACTTATAGCTTTACCTTTTCCTTTTGCATCCTCAAGTTGCTTAATCTGAGATGACTTTGTCAATTCTTACTACTAAGGCTCAGAAGATTGTACCTCAATAGGTGGTTCTTTATGTGTAGTCCAAAATAGTCATGGCAACAAGTGATACTATAAAGGATGTAACTACTATATTTCTCCTAAAGGATTATTATCCCTAGCCAGCCTACGTTCAAAGGTTATGTTGTAGTTTTTAACCCTAGATATGACTTCTTCAAAAAAAAATTCCCTTGTGTAAATATCATATCCCACACCTAGTTGATGCTTGTACTTAGTATTTAGGACCTTCCTATCCTAAATATGGTTAGCCACTCTATTATTGGGGTCCCACATTTTAAGATCATCTAATTGGAAATCAAAAAAGTTCATGTGCACCACCATGATCTCTAGTTATTTCTAATCCTTGATTATAATTCTACCAATGTCCAATGGGAAGGGATGAACCTGAGCCTTTTTATTCTTCTTGCAGTCTCAATATATGCCCTAGATGATTTGATAAGCAATTTATTGATTTGTAAGCTTACTGGGAACATATATGGGTAGCATATATGGTATAACCATGATTCATTCTATCCTTATTATAGTTAAATTTGGATAGAACCACACATCCCCCATGGTCTCCACTTATTTTTTGATGAGAGGATGAAGTATAAGCATAGGAATACCAGTGATTATCTCAAAAATGAATAGGAAGACACCATCACATATAATTTCATATGATTACTATATTTGAAAATGTGTAGTTTGGAGTAATGATGGGAAATGGTAGTCCTACCATTAGGGAAGCAATTTTAGATGCTAGGGAAATTAATAGAGGCTATAAGTGAGTCTAAGATGTAAGACATCATAAAGAAATATTTGGAGGTCTTTTTCTTAATGGCTATAAATTGATTGGCCAAGAAGAAACTTATCAGGTATCTAATTGGAGGGGTTAGATTCTACTCCAACATGAAATGGACATAAGACACCCAAACCTTACTCATATAAGTTGTAGAAGAAGCACTAAAGGCTCTGTTCAGTAAGGTCATAACTACCCTAACACCTTCTCTAAACTAGGTAATAAGAATCTCACCATTAGGGGTCTTGAAAACATGAGAACCTTGGATTAACCAAGGTGAAAGAATTGAATCTAGGTTTTGGGAATTTATCCATTTTCTCAAGGACAAAATATCAACATAAGGTAAAGGGAGCTTATAATAAGTTTCAAAGGCCATGGGAGCTATGCATGTGACTTTATTAATAATTCCAACATGAATAATCTATTCTCCATCTACTCTATAGTCAACAAAAATAAGAACAATAAGGTCGATGTAATGCATTACCTCTAGTTTAGTAGCTATGGGATGAAGGCCTACCATTTGAATTGATACTAAATCCTTGTATCTTTGGTACACTAAATAATTCATCTTTTATTCTTGAGAAATTAGTTATAGCTATTTGATAAAGAAGAATAATTTAGACCAAGTCATGATTCCCTATATATTCAATGCCATTGAATCTAACTCTATGTCTCTATAGACCCTTCCTTCACCATATCATGTTAGATAAAGCTTTGCTTCAATATTCATTTTTGGCCTACCTACTAATATTGATAATAATGTATGGTAATTGTAAAGATATCAAATTTCATACTAAGGCACCTACTCTGAATTCAATTCACAATTATCTCAAGTGTCACATAATCAATTTGAATTGACTCTGGGCTTCTTTATGGAGATTTTAGGATTTTTTGCTTTAATGACCAAAACATCCAACTTTGATCTCATGTGTGCCTTAGATATGATAGAACCTTATCATCTCTCCTATGTTTTCAATCATGAAATATCTTTCACCTAGATCCTCCATACTTATGTGGAACCTATGTGGTAGGGTTCAATGCCTTTCATGAAAATTTTCATAAATGTCATTTGAAGAGTGACCATTGGTTTTCAAAAGTCCCTTTTATTTTTATTTGAAAAGTTAAATCTAGGTCTTTGCATTTCATTAGTTCTTGATCTTTGATCTTATTGATTATGCCATGTGTCAAGCTTTCAAGACCTTTGAAAAAGTCTTCAATTAGCTCACACCATTGGATTAAATCTAGTGATCAATATATCACCATTGGATCCTTCAAGAGATCTTGAGGCTTCCACGTTGATGTACACTATTGGATCAAATCCAATGAGCAAGTGACCACCATTGGATCCTGTAATATGTTTACCCTTTTAATCAGTAAAAAAGACTTAGGCCAAGATTATTATGTCTCAATATGTCCTTCACAAGAAAACTAAGAATTTATTAAAAAAGGCTTTAAAAATTCCCCTTTTGATTAGGCTTAAAAAGTTGTTTAAGTTAAATTTGATGGGTTTGGTCCTATCAAATATGTCCTTCTAGATGTCAAATGATGGGGGCAAACTTGTCAATTTTAAGACAATAAAATATTTCTATTTTAATTTAAATTTTATGGGTTCGGTCCCTTCAAATGACAAGGGAGAACCTATCAAATTTAAGATGATAAATTTTTTATGATCTAATAACTGAATGCCACATTTAAAACTATCAATAGATCTCAAAGATTTGAGGATTATCTAACTTAAATTTGATGGGTTTGGTCCCATTAAATACATCCTCATAGATGTCAAATGATGGGGGTAAACCTATCAAATTTAAGATGATAAAATCTTTATGTTCTAATTTAAATTTGATGGGTTTGGTCTCATCAAATGCATCCTCACATATGTCAAATGATAGGAGTGAACCTATCAAATTTAAAATAATGAAATTTATTTTACACCATTAGATTTAAAACCTCTAATCAATTGATCATCATTGGATTCTTACTAGGGCCTAAATCATTAACTATATACCTTTTTAAAATACTTCAAGCTCGACTCACTATTGGATAAAATATAATGAACAATCGTAAAGCATTAAACCTATAAATGCACATGAACTTAAGATAAAACTTGATTATGCATAAAATTTCCCACTAGATTTTCCTACGAATGTTTAAATTTAAACCGCTAGGGTTTATTATTTAGGAACCCTAACTTTTTTCATGGAATTTTCAATTAATAACCTTCAAGACAATTTTTAGTAACATTAAAAACATGATCAAACAATCTTTCACATTTACTCCGAGATATATAAGTTCTAAAAATAATCACATGGGTCCCCTTTCCAAAAAAGGATGGGGGGTGTTGGTCTTAGTAAATGGTGACTCACAAGGGCAACATAGAAATATGTTGGAACATAGGGCTCTAGTTATAACTTGTACTTGAATTTTATATTCTTTTTTTGGCATATACTCTCTCCTAAATCAACTCTTAGTTTAAATAAGTTTCTTATGTATAAAATTTAAACTTAGATATTAAAACATAAACTTGTAGTGTGTGTTTTGATTCCACTTACTGTTTGTCATGAATTTCAAGAAACAACATCTAGGTTCACATCCTTTTGGTCCATTAAACATAAATTTGAGCACTCTAGATATTATTTAATAATAATAACTCTTAATTTAGGGGAGGCTTGGGCATTGGTCTTTTACCAACCAGGCATTTATAGCCCTAATAGAGATACCTTTGGTTCCACTCAAGGTCTTGTTCCACTACCAGCTAGGCATCCATAGCCTCAGTGGAGATTACTTGAATCACCTTTGCTTCTATTTCCATAGATTTTGCAATGAGATTTTCTTTTTTACATTTTCTAGGTCCTTTTACAAAGGTTGGAAACCAATATAGCCTAGTTTTAAGGATTTGGTCAAATGCTCTGGCATTAGGATACTCTCCTCTTTAATTAAAACTTTAGTCCATGACAAAAATGTGTTTTAAGTGTAATCATGAATATGAGTTACATACTAAATTCACATTGTATACATATGATTATTTTTAATAACATGTTTTGATGTAGAATAAGGTTTGAATCTTTATAGGATAATAAATTTGTATACCAATTTACACCAATACCCATGGTTGTTTCATACTACTTTATTTCCAACTATGGTCACCTTTGTAATATTTATATTCACATTTTTGAGCAATTCCAAACCAAAAAATAATAACATGAGACTATACCAAAACCAAATAGCACCACCAAGCAAGAAGAAGAGGAAAAAAACAAAATGCAAACAAAACAAATATACACAAGCCTAGCAAGGAAGAAAAAACAAAGCAAAAAGGGTAACTAACTAGCCTACCTATTCTAATTTTAACAATCTTACACATTTATTCCATGAAGACCTCTGATGGGGAAACAAAAAAGTAATGTTTTAGATATTATCCATTATTAGGCAATGTGAACTCTTCTCCTTGGAGATATTTCAACTTTAAATTATTGTTGCCCAAGATTTCTATAATTTGGTAAGGATCAATCCATAAAAGATTGAATTTACCATGTTTACCTTTAGGTTCTAATGCCTTGTCCCAAATAAGGACTATATTTCCCTGTCTAAATACCTTCACTTTATATCTCTTATCAAACCATTTTTTCATGATTTATTGGTGTCTACTAAATTCTATAAGTGCTTTTTCTCTAGCATCTTCCATTTGAATAATGTTTAAAAGTTGAGAATTAGCAAGTTCCTGGTTATCTTCCATGTATTCTTGCATGAATGTGAATATAGGAAACTTCAAGGTGATGGGAAAGATGGGCTCCTGACCGTATACCAACAAAAATGGTGAAGCTTTTAGATCTTATTTTATCTTTATTCAATCTACCCATAATGCAAACTTAAGAAGTATATTCCATGTTTTAGGTTTATCTTCAACAGATTTATTGATAGCTTTTAGCATATTTTTTTTGTGGATTCAAAAGCACCATTTCCCTTAGGATATTAATTATAATAAAACTTGAGTGTAATTCCTTGGTCATAATCCCATTCCATCATTTCAATATAAATTAATTCAGATCCATTGTCATAAACCAAAGAAACTAGGTTTCCAAATCTAGTACAAATATTTTGTTCTAGGAAATTGATCACTTCCTCTATTTTGCATTATTTAGTGGCTACTACCTTAGTCCACCTAGTACAGTAATCCATATTAGTTATGACATACTTATGACCTTTGGAATAATTGGGGTTTATTACTCCAATAAAGTTTAATCCCTATTGTGCCAAAGGTTTATCTACCATCATAGGTTGTAAAGGCATGGATGTCTTTGGTTCCTTTGTGCTAAATATTTGGCATGAATAACACTCCCTCACATGCTTATAATCATTTTTGAAGAGTGTGGTACAATAATACCTAGCCCTAAGAATCTTATGAGCTATGGTTCTCCTTGAAGGGTGTCGACTTCCTAATTTTTCATGAAAGGTAGTTATAATCCAAGCTACTTCTTCCTTAGACACACACCTCAAATAAATTCCCTCAAAGTTCCTCTTATACAATACTCCATTCTTGATGAGGTAATGAGCTGATTTGAGCCTTAAGGCTCTCTTTTGTTCTCCTAGAAATCCTAGGGGACAAACACTATTGATAATTAAATGGATAATAGAGTCATACCACTCATTAGGTTGAAAGTTTTATTGATATACTTGCATGATATGAACTTCTGGGTCAATACTAGTGATCATCTGAAGTAGACCCTAACATTTCAGTAATTTGGCAATTGTCATCTCTATATCATATTCTTGTATAATTTCCATCCATTTACCTCTTCTTTTTCCAAGCTCATTCTGACTCAATATAAGTTTTTTAGTTAGATCAGGTAATTTAGCATGTGCCTTATTTCTAAGGAGGTAATTTATAAAAAATTTATTGCCTTTACTAATGCACAAGCTTGCTTACCAATCACAAAATAATTCAGTTCTACATTTTTAAAATTGGTGCTCATGGAAGCTATAGGATGATGATTCCCATCAACCTTTTGAGTTAACATTATAGCCATAGTATGCTCAGAAACAAATGAATATAGATAGAAATATTTTGAAAAATCAAGACTTATGAGGACTAGAGCTTCAATAATTGTCTTCTTAATGTCAGTTAAGGCCTTCTTGGATTATTGATTCTAAGAAATTATAATGTCTTTCTTCATCATGTCATTCAATGGTTTAACAATCTCAATGAAGCCTGAAATAAAATTCCTCACAAAATTAATCTTGGCAAAGAATGGCTTAAGTTATTTTTGACTGTTGGGAAACCTAATTTTATAAATGGCCTCTACTCTATCAGGATTTGTAGAGATTCCATATTTGGTAATGACATTTCCCAACAATTTTCCCTTGATGACATAGAATATGCTTTTCTTAGGGTTAAGAGATACACCATACCTCCTACATCTATCAAATACTCATCTCAAATGTATGAAGTACTCTTCTCTATTTTTAGAAAATACTATAAGATCATCCATATATATGATGATACACTTTCCCACTAAACCTTGTAAATCATGGTCCATGGCCCTTTGAAAAGTTTCCCATATGTTAATTAATCCAAAAAGCATTCTCTTATAAGAGTATGTTCCCCATTTAGTATTAAAAGATGTTTTCATCCTATCCTCTAGAGCAATAAGCACTTGGTTATACCCAAAAAATCCATCCAAAAAAGACATCATGGAATATCCTGAAATAGTTTATATAACTTGGGCTAAATAAGGTAAAGGATAATTATCCTTTTTAGATGCTCTATTCATATTTCTAAAATCTATGCACAATCTTATTTCTCCATTCTTTTTTCTGACTAGGACTAGGTTTTCCACCCAAATGGAATTTGTAATATGAAACACTATCCTTGAATCTAATATCTTCTTAAATTATTTAAAAATCATGGGTTCTAAAATAGGGTTGACTACCCTTTTCTTCTATCTAAAATGTTTTCAACCTTCTTGAAGAGGTATGGTATGAGTAATGACCCTCAAGTCAAATATTTTCAAATCTTCATAAGATCAAGCGATTACATCCTTGCATTTTGTAATCAACTCTCTAGCTTTTCTATTTTCCATTGCAATGCAAGCCTATACTATATTCACCATTTGGGGCTAATCATGTGAACCAAGATTCCTTGCATTATAATCCTTACCATTTACCTTGGGTTGCTTAGGTGCTTCAATTTTTTTGTCAAAATCAAATAGTCTTTCCAATGAAATAATCCATTTAGGTATCATATTATCACTTAATTGGATGATTTTACCATTAAGTTCCTCCTCATGAGAATTTTCATCAATCTCATCAATAATGTGAGCTTTAAAATCCCTAGAATTAGTTAAGAAATCTATGATTTATTGATTGTCATTAAAAACTTGGAAATTATTTATATTATCAGGAACTAAAGGATAAGGTATCAGCTCAATACTAATGCTTTGAAAATCATGATTAGGCATGAGGTTATCTATAGAAAAGGCAAGCTCATCAGTAGTTTTGTTTTCTTCTCTTATAATAGCTAAGATGTTGAAGGCATCAAAATATTTGATTAAATCCCACACCCTAAAATTATATCTCTTTAAGTAGGACAATTTACATTGGTACTTACTTCTCACTTGGTTAACCATAAATTTAGAGTCTCCATAGAGAAGGAGTTCTTTAACTTTGTGTTTAATGGTGAACAACAATCCAAGTATGAGAGCTTCATACTTAGCTAAATTATTTTTGCAAGGAAATTATAACTTATAAGTTACATGGTATTACTTTTTTGAAGGATTCATCAATACAATACTAGCTCCTAATCATAATTTACACTTAACACCATCAATGTATAACTTCCACAAACCACACATTTGAGAATAACTTTTAGAAACTAGTTCTTTTATAAATTCCAACGTGAAAACTCCCAAATTAGAATCCAAGAAATTTACCCTTTTATTAATAGCATTATATTTTGTTATCATGTGTTTCATTTGAGGTTCCCTTTATATTATTATTTGATTTATCAAACATTTATAAGGAATAAAAAAGTTTGAATAATCAATATACATATAAACACTTAAAGCCTTAGTCCATTATCTACATAAAAGCAATCCATAAGCACTAGGCATTTCTACCACTTGGATATCAATGAATTGTTGAATCCTTGGTTCACTAGCTAACTGTATATGCACATTTAATAATTATCCTACAACCTTAACTATAGATTTATCCAATTAAGTGACTACCCTATTATATTTGATTAGAATTAACTTGAGTTTTTCACATATCCCAGCAGGCATAATGTTGGTTGAGGCTCTTGAATCTAAAAGACAATTATGAACATTTTTTCCAAATATCTTTACTGTAAGTTAAAAAGGTGGGGACTTTTATTTGATCATTTATGTAATTACATTTGCACTATCATTCTTAAGGGGATTCCTAATTTTATTTAAAAAATATTCCAAGAGTAAGTCTCTTTGTTCTATGATTTGAGTTAGCTCATGCAGAGTGATATTAGCTTTAATCCTTTTCATATCTTCCACAATGTTGTAGCCAACTCTGCTTGGAGGATCAATAGTTAACATTAACTTAGAAGAACTTCCTCTAGGAGGCTCAGAATTATTCTTTGATATAGTGTCTGGAGGGGTCCCATAATTGTTAGGAGGGGTAGAGGTAGTCAATGGTTGTTTTTGTTCCGTATTTAATAGAGGATGTCTTTAAAAATTACTAAAATACTTGAATTTTCTCAAGAATATTCTCAGGCTCATTATCCTCTTAAAAATGGAAATTAAATGTTTCCATCATATGCACTTGGTTAGATGGTTTAGATCCAAAAGAATTTATAGCAACATCTTTGTTTGGAACCACTTCAAACGTGTCAAGTTCTTTTTGATAATCTTCAAAAACTTTACAAAACTCAATATAATCAATCTCACAATGTGAGGAAGTAGCATGCACCCTAAAATAATCTTATAAGTCAATATTAGTGAGGTTTATATCCATATTATTTTATCTAGGGAAAGACTCATTAGCTTTGTTATTATATAAACTATCATTCTAAAACCTATTCCCAGGTCTATTGAATTTTTGGAAAGTGAAGTTCCTTCTAGAATTTCCATTATAATTACAAACATGTTTTTACAATTATAGAAAATCAATGCTAAGGTTTTGTACCATTTTTAATATAGATTCATTTTCATTTTTTGGAACCTCAACATTTTGACTTTGGTTACTATTAATGCCATTAACAAGCACTAAAGCCTTCTGATCATTGTCATGAAATCCATTGGTAACTTGACAATGCAAGAAGCCTAGATTTTGATTAGGGGAAGCATGACTAGTAGGCAATACATTCAAAGTAGGAAACTAGTTTAATGATGGAATATTTTGGTTATTAATTAGGAAAAGGTTTAATGTAAGAATTTGAGGATTAACATTTGGGATAGAATAATCCATCTATCCTTCTGGTTGCATTTGGTCACTAATAACTACTACTTCAAAATAGGCTTCAAGCCAATATGATGATAAGTGGAATATCTCTCTTTAAAAACATAAAAGTCATGGGGTCAATAATATGTTTATAAAACTCCAAAGCTAAAGCTTCATTAGGTTTATATGGATCCATGGTCTGGATAGCCATATTTTGGAACCTGGCATTAAATGACCTAACAATCTCACTTGTATCTCTCTTAACAGTTGTGAATTGATGATAAATGACATAAGGACTTAATGAGTTTTCCAAATTGATTAATGAAAATAGTGTCAAAATTATTCCATTAAATAATATAATTATCAGGTTCATTGAGGAACCATTCATAGGTAACATCTTTAAATGTAAATGGAAAAAACCTACATGCTACATCTTTATGAATAACATTAAACAATATTAATGTAGCTTTGAAATATTTAACATGTTCTTTAGTAGTCATCATACCAGTTGGACTAAATATTAGAAAATATTTTTCTAGATTGTGTGGTAAATCAAGAACCGCACTTGGTATATTGATAGGGGAACTTCTAAGCCATGCCATGTTTGGATGAAGATCAAGCATAGGTATCCCTTGAAAAGGTGATGATAGTAGATATTTAGAATACCTATACTTACCTCTATCTTTCCTAGTCCTTCTATGAGTTTCTAGTTCGAGTAAAGGTTCTCTAGTCTCTTAATGTGATCTAGTCCTAATTCTTGGTAATTCCAGATTGAAGACTAAGGATAATATTTTAAAACATGGTGTAACACATTAATTTACAAAGAATGACAAATAATATTCACACTAAGCTTAATTTGAAAAAAAATGTTCATAAGAGGACAAAGGACATCAATCTTTAACTAAACAAGTTCAAATACATACTGAATTACGCAAAGATTACCAATATTTACCACTTATGATTCACATAAACTTCTTATTGTCAAATAATTTTCAATTTAAAATAAGCCATCCTAACTATAAACACTAATAAATTTTTAACAATAAAAGTTTTATTTCTACAAATATTACCAATCTTTACACAATTTATGTTAAAAGAAACATAATCATGTAAAATGTAAATAATTCTAACCAAATACACTTCAAAACATATTAATAATTTTTAAAGAGGCCCTCCTTCTAGTCCTAGTGGAGCTTCTCCTGTTGATGCTTCTAATTGTACCATAGGTGCTCTTAGTGTGGAAGAACACTTCTCATTGTAGGATTTTGAGAATCTGTGGTATGAGTTGTAGTTTGTGACTATTCAGTGATTGGTTGTGGTGGAATACAAGCAAAGTATGAAAATTGTCCACAATATTTATTTGATTTAATGGTTGGGAGCCACCAAGGTCTATACTATTTGAATACTTAATAATTTTTAGGATTCGGTATTTAAACTAAATGATTATTAACAATGACCTCTAATCTTGAGTGAATCTTGATAAAAATAAGAAAAAGGAAGGGTAAAGAAGAAAGAAAAGTGATTTCAGGTTTTCAACTCAAATATTATGAGAAAATTCCAATTATTTTGAGCACATTTGAACCAATTTATGTTATAAAATAACATAAGCTCAAATTATATCACAAATTAAACAAAATTCAAAGGAACAATATGAATCATAAGTAAGAACCAAATTTACTTTAAAGGTTTGTTATTATGATCTGGATAACCTAACTACATCCAAATATAAATCAAATAAAATGAAGTATATTTGAGATATTTTCAGTTAATTTAACATTTAGCACAGATTAATAACCCTATGACAAATAATGTAACTCAAACAATAAATATCATTCAAATTCAATATAACTCCTTGCAACTGAGAGATATCATAGACATTTAACAAAAACTATTAGACAATCTTTTTAGAATTCCTTAGTTGTATTATATACTCTTGGTATCAATTGATCAAATACTCTCTTTTACAAATGGTAACCATCTACCTATTTATAGGAAACATAGGTGGTTAACTGTTTAACTTTCAAAAATATATAGATGTGGATAAGGATAGATGTCCTTGATACAAAACCATAATAGGAAAAAAAAACACATGTCAACTTGAAAAGAAAGAGTATATGCTAATAGACTAGCATATACTTTATAACAATAATATTCTTTTAGGAATTCCATTGGTGGGTCCTTCCAATTATCCCTATCTGACAAAGTATCTCACCTTGGTGTATTTCTCCTTGATCAGCTCAAAATCCACTACAAGCTTCACTAGATAATCCCCTTCTTTATCTATTAACTTGTCAAATTCACTATCTACCTAAGATACAAGTTCCTTGACACATTGTACCTCTACAATTTTCTTCCCTACAAAAGTAACGGTATCAAGGGTCTATTGGTTATCCTTAGCTAAATGACCTTGGCTATCTATAATGCCTTGGATGTGGTTATCAACCCTCTGCTTAAATTCTTCATCATCAATCAAGCCTAAAGTAGTGGTTTGAGAAGGGTTATTTAATAGATTCCTTAGAATTTTCTCAGTCTAGTTTACCAAATATGTGTCTCTATTGATAAAGCCCTTAACATAACTAATCTAGGTGATAAAATCTTCTTGTTTATCTACCAAAACTTCCATGAGGATGTCCAGATGTCTGACTTTGATAATCTTAAAGTTCAAGGCCTACTTTGTCTTATGCACCTTGATGAGCTCCTTGATTTGAGCTTGAGAATTCTACCACTAGGTGATTAAGGATTGTGCCATCTCAGCTTGATGGTCCAAAGCATTCAATCTAGACTTAATTCTTTTCAAATTCTTGAATGCATCCATCAAGGATTTATTCAACATTTGTAATATATTCTTAGGAATTGTCAAGAAGACTTGAGCTTCCAAATCTTGATTTTTTATTTCCATGTTAATGATCCTCTATTTCAATCCTTGAACTCCAGCCAAGGCCATTGTTGATTGGGCCATTACCACATAAGCTACATCCTTTTGAAAAATAGGATGCTCCCCTACTACCTATCTTGGAATAGGAGCTAAGCCTATAAATGGCTCCACCTTATGAAAGGTGAACTCCTTAGTACCAACATTGACTTTCTTGGTCACTACTCTTTCAAGAGTTTATGTCTCTAGATTAAATTGGACCTAAGAATCAATTTATTTCACCTATGGTTGTTCAATAATCTCTACATTTAAACTCCCAGAGGATCTTGGGGTACCAACCTATTGGCTTGCCTTATTGTGAAGAATTTGGATGCGTATCTCTACTTGTTTGTTTAACATTCCTATATCCATGGATTGAAATTATCCTGAAAACCTATGTCCACTAGATTCAGAGCTAGTGAAGGAGAAAGAGATGGGATTTTTTGAAACTTCCCATAAACAAACCAATTAGGAATGGTTGGTCCATAAATAGGATTCTCATCACTAAAAAGGTTTATTTCACTAGTAGGGAGAGTAAAAGTTGACCTAGGACTCTTTCTTGGACCCAAAGGAACTAAGGCTAATTCTACCCATCTCTTTCCACTACTCAATGGAACCAATTCCTTTCCTACTTCTTCATATGGGTCTTCTTCATTATCTAAACCATAATTATTTGTGATGTTAATAAGGGTACTTTCCACTATTTCTCTAATTTACAAATCAATTAAGTTGATAACTTCTACTGGGGAAGAAGGCCTTGGTGGGGATGCTTGAATTTGGAGGCTTTCAATAGGTCTTTGCTCAATCTTGGACTCCTCACTTATAGATTTATATTTTCCTTTTACATCTTCAAGTTGCTCAATTTGAGATGAATTTATCAATTCTCCCTCTTAAGGCTTAGAAGATTGTCCCACAATAGGTGGTTCTTGATGTGTAGTCCCAGATGGTCTTGGAGAAAAGTGATACTCTAAAGGATGTAACTTCCATATTTTTCTTAAAGGCTTATTATCCCTTGACCAACCTACATTTTAAGGTTATGTTGTAGTTTTTAATCCTAGATAGGAATTCTTCAAATTTCTTTTCCCTTGTGTAAATACCATCTCCCACACCTGGTTGATGTTTGTACTCAGTATTTGGGACATTCCTATCCTAAATATGGTTACCCACTCTATTATTGGGGTCCCACATTTTAAGATCATCTAATTGGAAATCAAAAGAGTTCTTATTCGCCACAATGATCTCTATCTATCTCTAATCCATGATTATAATTCTACCAATGTCTAGTGGAAAGGGATGAACCTAAGCCTTTTTATTCTTATTGGAGTGTCAATCTATGCCCTAGATGATTTGATAAGCAATTTCTTGCTCTAAAAGCTTTCTGGGAACATATATGGGTAGCCTGTATGGTTGGACAATGATTCCTTCTATCCTTATTACAGTGTAATCTGGCTGGAACCACATATCCCCCATGGTCTCCACTTGTTTTTTTATTAGAGGATGAAGTCTAGGCATAGGAATACTAGTGATTAAATGATTGGGAAGACACCATCACATATGAATTTCATATGATTCTTATATTTGAAAATACATACTTTAGAGTAATTATGGAAAATGGTAGTCCTACAACTAGGGGACCAATTTTGGATGCTAGGGAAATTAATAGAGGCTAGGAATGAGTCTAAGAGGTAATAAATCATAAATAAATGTCTAGAGGTCTTTCTCTTGATGGTTGTAAATTGTTAGGCCAAGAAGAAACTTATCAAGTCTCCATTGGGAGGGGTTAGGTTTTGCTCCAACATGAAATGGACATAAGACACCCAAACCTTACTCACATAAGTTGTAGAAGAGGCACCAAATGCTTTATTCAATAAGGTCATAGCTACCCTAACACCTTCTCTAAATCTGGTAATAGGAATCACACCATTAGGGGTCCTAAAAACATGGGAACCTTGGATTTACCAAGATAAAAGAACTAAATCAAGGTTTTGGGAATTTGTCCATTCTTTCAAGGATAGAAGATCAACATGAGTTAAAGGGAGGTTATAATAAGTTTCAAAGGTCATGGGAGATATGCATCTAAATTTATTGACACTTCCTTCATGAGTAATCCATTCTCAATCTATTCTATAGTCAATGAAAATAGGAACAAGAAGGTTGATGCAATGCATTACCTCTAGTTTAGTAACTACATGATGAAGGCATACCATTTGAATTGATACTAAATCCTTGTATCTTTAATAAATTGAAGCATTCCTCTTTTTTTATTGAGAAATTGGTTGTAACTCTTTGACAAATAAGAATAATTTAGACCAATTCCTGATTCCCTATACATTCAATGCTATTGAATCCAATTTTATGTCTCTAAAGACCCATCCTTCACCATATAAAGTTAGATAAAGCTCCACTTCGATATTCATATGTTACCTACCTCCTACCATTGATAATAGTGTATGGTAATTTTAAAGATATCAAAGTTCTTACTAAGGCACCTACTCTAAATTCAATTTTCAATTATCTCAAGTGTCATATAATCAATTTGAAGTGACTCTGCCTTCTTTATGGAGGGTTTAGGGCTTTTCTACTTTAATGACCAAAACATCTAACTTTGATCTCATACATGCCTTAGATATGATGAAACCTTACTTATCATCTTTCTTATGTTTTCAATCATTAAATATCTTTCATTTGGATCCTCCATACTTACATAGAGCCTATGTGCTAGGGTTCCATGCCTTTCATGGCAATTTTCATAAATTCCATTTGAAGAGTGACCATTGGTTTTCAAAAGACCCTTTTATTTTGCTTTGAAAAGATAAATCTAGGTATTTACATTTCATTAGTTCTTTATCTTTGAGCTTATTTATTATACCATGTGTCAAGCTTTTGAGGCCTTTGGAAAGTCTTAAATTGGCTCACACCATTGGATAAAATCTAGCGAGCAAGTGATCACCATTGGATCCTTCGAGAGATCTTGAGGATTTTGTGTTGATGTGCACTATTGGATCAAAAATAGTGAGCAAGTGATCACCATTGGATCTTGCAAGATGCTTACCTTTTTAATCAGTAAAAAAGACTTAGGCCAAGATTTTTATGTCTCATTATTGCCTTCATAAGGAAACTACAATTTTTTTTAAAAGGCTTTAGAAATGCCCCTTTTGATTAGGCTTAAAAAAATTTATAAGTTAAATTTGATGGGTTAGGTCCTATAAAATACATATTCATAGACATCAAATGATGGGGGCAAACCTATCAATTTCAAGATAATAAAATCTTTCTATTTCAATTTAAATTTGATGGGTTTAATCCCATAAAATACGTCCTCATAGACATCAAATGATGAGGGTGAACCTATAAAATTTAAGATGATAAAATATTTATGATCCAATAACTAAATTCCACATGTAAAAATATTAAGATATCTCAAATCTTTGGGGATTATATAAGTTAAATTTGATGGGTTTGGTCCCATCAAATACATCCTTATAAATGTCAAATGATGGGGGTGAACCTGTCAAATTTAAGATGATAAAATCTTTATGTTCAAATTTAAATTGGATGGGTTTAGTCTCATCAAATACATCCTTTCAGACATCAAATTATGGGAGTGAACCTATCAAATTTAAAATAATGAAATTTATTTTCCACCATTAGATTTAAAACCTCCGATCAAGTGATTATCATTGGATCCTTTAGGGATCAAATCATTAATTGTATGCCTTTTTAAAATAATTTTAGCTTGATGCAACATTGGATCACATATAGTAAATAGGCATAAAGCATTAGATCTACAAAAGTGCATGAATTTTAAGCTAAAACCTAATTATGCATATAATTTTCCACTAGATTTTTTTGTGATCGTTTAAATTCAAACCGCTAGGGTTTATTGTTTGGGAACCCTCACTTTTTTCATGGAACATATAATTAATAACCTTTAATAAAAATTTTATCAACATTAAAAACATGATAAAATAATCTTTCACATTTACTCCAGGATATAGAAGTTTTGGAAAGAATCACATGGGTCCCCTTTCAAAAAAAAGATGGGGGGGGGGGGGGGTGTTGGTCTCAACATCTATCAAGAATTACATTTCCCCCCTTTTCTCGTAAGGATTAGGTCATCTTCATTTTTCATAAAAAAATTGATTCATGTTTTTCATATTTTATCATCTCACATTTATATTATATCCCTTTTCATTCCTTGATGCAAATTGAAAGTCATATATTTAATAAATAAAATTTGCATCATCACTTACAAAACAACTATTAGTGCATTCACAATGTCATACATGTTATAAAATCATTAAATCATTTTCATACATTTTTTTCTCACATATAAAACTATATTCCACAAAATCTTATCAAAATAATATAGGGATACATGGTACATCATCACATGCCTACTCATCTAGAGTGCATAAAATGAAAATTACATGTGAAAATTAAGACCATAAATAACACTTTATGATATGTCACTGAAATAGACCATAATATCTCCATATTTATTATCATAATATTGTTGAGATCATATAAACATGTCTCAATATAGTTCACCTTCTTATAGGAAAAGTGAGTTTAACTTATCAAAAAAAATGTGTGTATGTGTATACATGTTCAACTATGGCCCTAAGATCCTATCCTCCTCTTGATTCAGTCATCCCCTATAAATTATTCATCTAAGACTCAAATTAAAATACATGTCTTTATGGGTGAGTGATTTACATAGATATATGATAAGTTGGGGTAAAAACATCTTATGCCTACCTCTCCTAATAGGTAGTCCTACATCAACTAATAGCCTTTTCCATAACCTATTTGAAGCCCCAATCACATTTTGTGACTTATTTCAAAGATTAATGATTCTAAAAGCACTTGAAATGAATTTTTATAAATTAGGGAAAAAACACAAAACCAATAAAAACCTACCTAATCCTTCCCTACTCCACTTTCCATTGGTATGTTCACCATACTCTTCTCATACTCATTATTTTTTTTTCTCACTCAAAACCATCATAAGTAATCCAGAGATAACATTCTCAAAAAGTTGATTTATATGAATGAGTGTATTTTTGGAATTTTTTTGGATAAATAGGCCATCAAACTAGCCATTTCAGTTTAAAACCTTTATAAATTTAGCATATTCTTTCATTGACACACATTTTCATGTTTATGAATCATCATATTTCTAGATTTTATTATGCATGTTACAAATTTAACATTTTAATGACATTTATATATTTTATATCACATTTTATGATTTTATAGGTACACGATGACTTAGCACCATATTCAATCCCCTTGATAGGATGGTTTAATTAGTATGATCTTCCCCACACATATGATATGTATTCTTTTCCATATTTTGAGTGTGTAGTTTACTTTCTACATTTCCATTACATTTCATTTGATTATAATTTTATTCTCATATGTTGTAAAAATTCATTATTAGCTTCATTTACACCACCTAAGTAAGGTAAGTACTTATAACTTCCTATTTTCCTTTTGTATGCCATTACTTGAGATTACACACTCATCAATTCATGACCAGGTATCCTCTCGATGTGAAAATATGTATGCACCTAAATGTTGGATAATTTTTAGTGATGGAATGGTGATGTCATGGAGATATCCTAGTGATTTTATGAATTTATTTGATATCCTAAGTGACAATGACAAAGTGTGTAATGTGTTTATGCTAGTTTTCTTGAAGTATGTTTGGTTGATCTTCAGTGTTGACATGGATAGAGATGCTCAAACATGAGTATGGAGTATTAATCATTTGAAAATATGTACCTAAGATGTTTTATATTCTTTTATTACTTGATTTCATAAGTATAATTCATATATATTTCCATATTTTTCATCTAAACACTTTGGGTTTAGTGGTAAAAAATTTGAGTAGGCAGTTTGATGACATCACTATTACCACATGTGGATGAGTTAGGAAGAAATGGTCACATAGGTTTGTTTATTATTCTTCCTATTTATTATGTGCCAAATTTTAGGTCATGTGATTTACCACGTCATAATATATTCAAGTTCAAAGTTGGGCTCCTAGGTATTTTGACAGTGTTTTCCCATAGCCAAATTTGTAGGAGGTAATAAAGCACTGAGTAATCATTGTGATGATGGAATATCTCACATGTGTGGAAATTTTAAGAAAATTTGATAATATGGGTTTATGTATTTTTAATCCTAGTTTATTTTTACTAAATTATATATCATACGATGAAGTGAATAAAAAGATATGCATGAGCAAAGTTGGCCTTTCAGGGAAGATCTAAGCATAGTTAGCTCAATGATAGAAGATTTTGAGAACGAATTTTAATGGATATATATCTCTCAAGAGTGAAGGTTTAAGGATTAGTTTGTGACATGGTTGTATTCCCATATTAAATGTCTTCATATGGTGTAAATGTGAGGTCATGAGATTAATCAAGGAAAAATATATATCTATACAAAGTAGGCTTTTTAGGCATATTGTAGGTGGTCCCCATACTTAGTCAATTTCCATGATGTTAATGATCTATACCAAGTGGAGATCCAATGGTTCATGAAATTTCATACTTATACATCTAATGGTGTATATAGATTCGAATGGGTCAATGTGATAGTTATTTATCAAAGATAAAGATCAAACATCTTACAAAAGATTAATAAAGTGTATGTGTGTTCCAAGATGTCAGGAAGTAGTAAGATGAGGAAAAATGTTCATTATTTAAAAACTAATAAAATTTAAAATATAAGTATATAATGATGAATGGGTGCTCATAAAAATTGATCAAATGGTAAGCATTTCTATTTAAATATTTGACTGATCTATAGAGATCAATAAAGCCTATTGAGTCAAAGTTTTTAGATTGCACGAGATGAGGTCAACTATCAAATGTTTAAAATTTGAATTTGGTAAAATATGAATTATAGTTAAAACAATATTAATGGTGTGTAACTTATCTAAATATAATATTAAATTATATAAAATCATAGTATTTGAAGTTTAATCGTGACTGTTTGCATTTGAATATTTTAATTTATGAAGGAAATACTAGTGTCTAGTTTCTGGGCCATAACTTTTAATCCAGGACAAATTTGATCATGTTGTAAAAATAAAAAATGAATATGAATCCATATTTAATATAATTAACCTTATTTTAAAATCTATAAGTGTGTATAGATGTATTTATGGTGTTCTAAAGATGATTATATGTTTGACTATTTTCTGCAAGTGACCCGAGAAGAATGTATGAGCTTATGTTGATGTTATTTTGATGTCTCATGATGACTTAGATATTTTAAATTATTTTAGAATCCATGAGTATGATATATGTGGTTTTTTTATGTGTGATAAATATATCTTGATTATTAATAAGGCTTAATATGTTGACTATGTTTTCATTCATAACTTTTTTATGCACTAGGTTAGTGTTTGAATTGTTTGAGCATATGTAAAGGTGAGTAAAGATGAATGTGATGATTTGAGAATTTAAAGGGGACACAAGGAGTGTACCGATGATTTTTTAAATGGTACTATGTTCTTATTTTGTTCAATGATGTTCTAAATTGGTGCATAGGTCTCCATGAGACCTATAAGATCTATAACGGCCCTATTAAAAGGTGTAACTACTTAAGTGTGACCCATAGTTGTTATGGATGACCTATGAATATTATAATGAGATATGTCTTCATATGATATATTAATTAATGGATAAATCATGCATAATAGTTGACCAAGGTTTTGATTATCAAGTATGATCTATATATAGTGGAACCAAAGATGATGGTTCATAGACTTGTATACGAGAAACTTGGGAGAGTTTTGTGAGAGGATTGTGTGTGTAAATTGGGGAGAGAAAGAGGGGTAGAGTTAAATATTAATGATATGATGATTATATAATTTTTAAGATTGTTTTTATGATATATTGGTCATAATTCTACTGGTAGAATAGTGCTCTTATTGTTTGAGTATGAGTGAAGGTGAAGAGTGATAATCAGAGGTCCATCATCAAGTGTTGGAGACATCAGTAAAAAGGTGGATGTGTTCATAGGTTTTATTGTATAATATTAGCATCTAAAGTGGATAGATCATCCTTTTAAGGTGAAACTTGATAAACATTTGATTATTTTTATAGCTTAGCTAGACAAGTATTATAGCATCTTGTGAGACTGTAGTCTAAATAAATGGGGATTATAGTTTCTTAATCAATTGTAGCTGATATTAATTAGATCTTATTTTTATAGCATATTAGTCCAATTTTAATTTCTAGTGGGTTATATTCTATAGGAGAGTTTCCCACATATGTCATATGTTATGTGATTAATCTTGCATAGTGTTTCTTGCTCATTTATATGAATAACATGTATGCTTCATGAATGCTTTTGGTAAGTGATTGAGTGTTTTTAAAGAAAAAAATTTAAGTTAGATTATTTGGACTCACTGATTCCCCCCACCTCTTAGTGATTCTACCTTTAACAATTGATGTTAGATTAGGTCCTTTGGTAAAGGAATGATATCTTAAAGGTGATCCAAGGTAAAATATGGGTAGTAATCAAGGAGGTTTCTCTACTAATCAAGCACCAATGTTCAATAGATCCAATTATACTTTTTTAAGTGTAAGGATGAGGACATACATTATATCCTTAGGGTTTGATGTATGGTAATTTATTATGGATGGTTATGTTACTCCTATTATTCCTCCATATAGTGTTACAAACAAGAATTTATTTGAGAAAAATTCCAAGGAAATTAATGATATCACTTGTGGTCTTTTAGAGACTAAATGCACCAAGGTAATACATTATACTTTTGCTAAAGATATATGGGACAAAATTCAGATAATTTTTGAAGGAGATTCAAATATCAATCTTGATAAGTTATAGACTCATAGAAGGCAATTTGAAAGTCTTAAGATGAAGGAAGAAGATTATGTGGCATCCTTTCTATAGAGAGTTGATGAGACTGTGAACATCATCATAGGTCTTAGAGAGAATATTGTAGTTCAAAAGGTATTAAGTTCTCTATTTTTCAAGTTTTATCTAGAAATATCTACTATAGAAGAGAGTCATGATCTTACTTGGTTCAAGATGGATCAATTGCATGGAACCCTTAATACGTATGAGTTGAGATTAAATGATGATATAATAACAAAGAAATAAGTTTCATTCAAGATATATATCAATCCTAAGAAGAAGTTCCAAGTTAAGGAATCCAAAGAGTATGACATATCTAATAATGATGATGACAAACTAATTGCTTTGATTTCTAGGAAATTGAACATAGGCTCAGAGAAGTGTAAGGGTAAACTACCCTTTAAATGTTTCAATTATGGAGAGATAGGAAATTTTCCTCATAATTTCCCTCATCATCATGAGAAGATTGATGATGAAGATCATAGTCAAGGTTAAGATGAAAATAAGAAGACATATAGAAAGAAAGGATTGACAAATTATAACAACAAGAATAAGTCCTTCAAGAATAAGAAGAGTCTCTACACCAAAGAATATTGTAGCTCATTAGATGAGAGTGAATATAATGACTTAGAATATGATCATAAATATGATGGTCTTATTAAAGATGAAGCCATGTTCATGGCTGATGAAGGAAGTTGTTCACATCAAGAATCTGGTTGGAGTGATTTAGATGATGATGAAGATGAGGTGGACTATGAGACTATATGATATATGCTCTTAAAGCACTAAATATTAAGAATAATATTAATAAGAAGATTAAATGTAAACTCAAAGACTATGAGGAATAATTTAGTGTGTATGAGGCAATATTGAATGAAGAAACCAAGAAGCATGAAGATAGATCAAGCATCTCAATTGTCAATTGGGAAATTATGCCTACAAGCCTAAAAGCTAAATATGATTTGAAAATGAGTCTTTGAAATTTGAGTTAGAAAAGACATCTAGTAAGGTGAAGACATTTGTGAGATTTGGAAAGAGCTCATCTAATATACATAATATTTTGAGTTGTCAAAAGCATGTTAATGATAGAACTAGTCTTAGATATGAAGAATAAACTAATTTAACTCAAGAAAAGATGAATAATAATGTAAACTAGTATAATAATAATTTGAAGATAAATCATCAAACAAGGAATGAAGGTGCTAGTAGAGTAAATACAAATCAGATCAGACAGCCAAATGCAATGAGGTATACAAGTTTCAATGTTACTATTTCACATGTAATCAATTTGGTCATAGGGATAGAGAGTGTAAGAGGCATATTAGAAATGATTTTTCATGGAAATATGATAGATATCATCAATAAAAAGTTATGAACAAAGTTAAGTCCTTTAACTATCTTGTTATGGGACACTTTGTAAACCATTATCCACATAAGGTTAGACAAGTTGAGTCCTCTTAAGAAAGGGGAGGTTGTTTTGTTTGTCATGACAAAGGACATATGGAAAGTTTCTATCCAAACATGGTAAGACAAATTATGTTTCCATCAAGGAGTATGGTGTGTTATAATTGTGAACAAAGAGGTCACATTGCTAGATTCTGCAAACAAAAGCCATCAAGTCAAAATGAGTTCAATCAAGATTCTAGAGTGAAAGAAAGAAGGCGTGTTAACACATGGAAGCTAAAGGTGACAAGTGTGAGTCATGATGAGACTACAGGTCTAAGTAATCTATTTTTTATGGTGAATAATGATTTAGAAGATGAAGAGTGCTAAGGGCTCTCATTATTTGCTCATGTTGAGAATGAAGAGATCAAGCTCAAAGAGAAGAACAAGGTGCTAGTTGAAGATAGTCTTGAGGTATTTATGGATCCAAATGAACATCCTAGTATTGTTGATCATGTATCATGTAAATAACATCAATTATATTTTCCTAGTAATAAGGTTCCAAACTGCAAGGTGGATCCTTTAAATGAAAAGGTATGTAATGAATATGTGATGTCTCCATGTATTATCAATCCAATCATAGAAGAAAATTAGAATGTTGTAGTGGATGAGGAATTTATTTATCATAATATAAAGAAGAATGAGAATAATAACTCTAAATATCAGATGACCAAGGAGGAGATAGACTATGAGGAGTTGTGGGAAACTCCTAGTTTCACACTAGGTAGAGCATTATGGTATAGAGGAGGTCTCTATCTATGCTTATTAAGAGACTCATTTTAGTGGATAAGCATGTTTATGTGCTCAATATGATAATTACAATTAGATAATATCTTTGGTTAAGGGGGAACAATAATTTCATGATCTTATTTTAGAGGTTGATGAAGGAATTGTAATACAGAGTTAGAATTGGTAGTTCCAAGTGGCTTAATGAGATTGATGCAAATTTAAAGAAGAGGATGATGCTCAAAAAGGTATATACACTTATTTTTGATGTGATTGAAGTGATGTTGTAGTCTAAAGGTATGTTTGTGATTAATTGAATATTTTTAAATGCTCCCAATTTTCTCAATTTTTGGCTTAAGGTCAAGTAGACCAAAAATGGGTTATAGGAAGTCAAGTATCCAAAAGGTGTAAAGGATCAATTTTTGTTCTATAATTGTGTGATGTGTATCTCCAAGTGTGTAAGAAGTTTTAGAGGTGTGTGTTGACTAGAAGGGGGTTCGTTTACCCTATTTGTTTTGAGATTCTAGGGTTTTGGGCTATGTTAAAAAAGTAATTTACCTAAAGAGTTAAGGTTTGAAGCTTATTAATAGGTTGAATTGGACAAATGGGTTTTAAAATAAAGCTTATTAGATAATTTAAGGTTTTTGTTTCTCAAGTTATTCATGTTTTTGTTGAAATGGAGGGCTAATTAGTTAGTAGGTTTATGAAAGAAGTTTGTTATAGAGGATGATCTTGGTGATAAAAATTAGTGTGCTTTAGGGGGAATATGAGATTGATCTAGATATGAATTTTCATATCATGAAGAGATGTTGTTTCTAACTCTTTTTTCTTTTCACATTCAAAATAAATAAGAAACTAAAGTTAAATGGTCAGAGGTTTGTGCGTACCCAGATGAAGTTGTGCACCGTTATCCAGACAATTGAAGGAGCTCCTCTTTGGCTGTGGAGGATGACACCTGTTAGATAAGAAGAAAACTAAAACAAAGAAGATGTTAGATAGATGTATGGTGGAATGCCAAGCAAAGCTCGGTCCCAGAAGTGCAAAGACTTCCTTGAAGGTGACAATCCACTAGTTGATAAAAGAGTGTTGCTAGAAAGAGAAATGATGAAAGACTAAACAAAAGAAATAGAGATAATGCGTACCTGTATTTTACTGTCAGTCTATCATAGTTGCCGATGTTGGTGGTTATACCGGCATTGGTTTGTCAAGGTTGCCAATGTTGGTTAGTTTGTCAACATCGGTAGGGGCAATGGTCGATGTCAGTCAGGGAAATGGCCTTGGATGGGTTTTGGATGGGTTTTATGGGTGACAGAGGAGTTTGGGAGGTCTGTAGGGGTTTGGAGGTCCGTGCAAGATTATAGTGAAGTCAATAGAGTCTTAAGAGGGACAAGGGGTAGAGGATAGGTTTTCAAAAGGAGTAAGGATATGGGGAAGGCCTTTCAGCATCTCCAAGAAGAAAATCAAGTCTGGTTGATGATATTTAGAAATACTAAATAGAAGCTAATTTCTAATGCTTTCTAAATTACTGAAATGAAATAGAAGAAGAATACTTAGCTCTTGCTTGCTGAAGAATCAAGGGTGTGAACGCTTGTTCCCAATGTGGCTGATGTAGAAGACTTCCTACAATGTTTCAATTAGGTGTGGAGTGACTGATGCATATTTCTTGTAGCCTGTGATGCTTGGTGTGCATCTAGGAGAGAGAGAGAGAGAGGTCAAATTTCAGGAGCAAGAGAATTAGCCTTCGAGTCTGTGATTGATCTGGGCAAGAGAATTAGTGTTCCCATCTATGATTAGCCATTTCAGGGGTTAGAATGTGGTTTTAAGCAACTAACATCGATGATACCACCAGTGTCGATTAACGATTGACCGACGTTGGCAGCTAAAGAATGGGAAAAAAGGTTATTTTTAGCCTTTTGCCTGTTCTTCCATCTATCGAGTTTAGCTGCCATTGGAAAATGGTCCAAAGGTAGATTAAATAGGCATGAGAGGTTAGTGGGAGGGTTGAAATAGGTCTTAGGTCATTAATAAGGGTCATAGGGTGATAAATGAGGTATCCAAGGGAAAGGTGAGGTGTCATGGGTGATGTGTCAAGGGTGGTGTTATTAATTTAAAATAGGTAATTTATTTTAAATTAATAAGTGTGTGGGTTAGAAATGTTTAGAAGTGGACCAAGGGGACCAAGGGGGGGTCGACCAAGGATTAGACACAATTTTGGTTTCTACACATGTATACTAAAAATCATGGGCTCTGAAAGCTTTAGGGAAGGATACAAAGAGGCTAGACATGCCTAGTTTGAAGAAGAGTGTTGTTTTATCAGTTTCTCCAAAAAGAGCAAGGTATGTATGTTTTAAGGGGATTTATCAAGTTTATTAAGATAATTTTTCTTAGTTCTTAAGTTCCATGAAGTTATATTGGTGGTCCTTATGGTTGTTTGATAGAGAAGGCTAGTAAGCCTATGTGGTGGTTATTCATGTTGTATGGAGATATGAATATGCGTAAAAGGTGTAATTTCTCAAATTTCTTATGGGGAGTCCTTCTTAGATGTTTATTGGTGAGTTATATTATATTTCATTAGTTTTTATGTATTATATCTTCATTGGTTACAGTGCTTGGTTGAATAAAAGCATTGGCATGGAGCAAGAGGAAGTTGTCAAGACAAGAAAAGGTTGGATCAATGTAAGGGGGAGTTTTTATCATGTTTTTAAGATGGTCCTTTCCTATTGATGGTATTTTTATATCCTAAAGATCATTATGTTCCCACTTTTTCATTATGTCAAAGTGCGAGAAAGTTCATGTTGTCGGATTACTTGAAGAGAGAGAAGGTGAGTTGTATATTGCTATATATGATTTTTTTTTACTATAATGACAAAGGGGAGATTTTTTGATATTTTTTAGTGATGTAATGTAAATATCTTGGTGATTGGATGAAGATATTTGATATCCTAAGTGAAAATGATAAAGTTTGCAATGCGCTTGTCCTAGTTTGTATGAAGTATGCTTGGTTGATATTCAGTGTTGATATGGCTAGAGATGTTTACAGATGAGTATGGAGTATTGATCATGTGAAAAGAGGTCCCTAATATGTTTTATATGATTTGATTACATGTTTTAATTAGTATAATTCATCTTATTCATCTTATTATCCATAGTTTTCATCTAGACACTTTGGGTCTAGTGGTAGTAAATATGAGTAGGTAGTTTGATGACATTACCATTGCCACGTGTGTATGAGTTAAGAGTAAATGGTAACATGGGTTTGTTTAGTATTGTGAATAATTATTATACACCAAATTTTAAGTCATGTGATATAGTTAATCCAAATATATGTAAGTGAAAAGTTAGGCTCACAAGTATTTTGATAGTGTTTTCCCATATTTAGCTAAATTTGCATGATGCAAGAAAGAGTCAAGCAAGCATTTTAATGATGGAATATCTCACACATGTGAACATTTAAAGATAATTTGATAATATGGGTTTTTTTAGTTTTGAACCTAGTTTATCTACATTAAATTTCAAATCATAAAATGAAGTGCATAAAAAAAATGCATAAGCAAAGCTGGCCTTCTAGGCAAGTTCTAAACATAGTTGGCTCTATGACAGAAGTTTTTGAGAAGGCATTTTAATGGAAATATATCTTTCACACATGATGGTTTTAGGATTATTTTGCGACATTGTTGGATTATCCTATGAAAGGTGTTCATATGGTGAAAATTCAAGGTCATGATATTGATCGAGGCAAAAGATATATCTATGAAAAGTAGGCTTTCCATGCATATTATAGTTGGTCCCCATAGTCAATTTGCATGATGTTAATGATTTAGACCTAGTGGAGATCCAATAGTTCATGGGAGTTCATACTGATAGATCCAATAGTGCACATAAATTCAAATGGGTCAATGTGATAGTTGTTTAGTAAATATAAAGATTGAGCATCTTACATAAGATCAACAAAAACTGTGTTCCAAAATGTTAGGAAGTAGAGAGATGAGGATAAGAGTTCATTGTTTAAATACTAAGAAAAGGTAAAGGATAAAGATATAATGAAAAGTGGGTGTTCATATATATTGATCAAATAGTTATCATTGCTATTTAAATACATGGCTGATCTACAAAGATTGATAGAATGCATTGAGTCAAAGTTTCCAGATTACACGAGATGAGGTCAACTATCAGATATTTGATGTTTAGATTTGGTAGCCAATGCATTAAAGTTAAAAAAAGATAAATTTCTTGTAATTTATCTAAATTTTAGAGGACACATTATGTGAACATATTATTTTAAGTTTAACTATGATCATTTGCATTTGAATATTTGAATTTGTGAAGGAAAAACCAATGTCTAGTTTTTGGGCCATAAATTTTGATCCAAGAAGAATTTGCTCATGTTGTAAAAATAAAAAATGAAGAGGAATCCATTTTTCATAAAATGAACCTAATTTTAAGAGCTATAATTGTTTACAAACATAGTTATGATGCTCCAAATATGATTGTAAGTTTGACTATGTTCTACAAATGACTAAATAAGGATGTATGAACTTGTGCTGATATTTTGATGTCTCATGATAAATAAGCTATTTGCGAGTGTTTTAGACTAAATACAGATGCTCTGTGTGGTTTTTAGAGGTGTGATCAATCTATCTTTAGAATGAAAAATGCTTACTAAGTTGACTATGTTTTTGTTCATAATTTTCCTATGTACTAGGTCAGTGTTTGAGTTATTTGAGTATACGCAAAGGTGAGAAAAGATGATTATGATAATTTTAATATGTCAAATGGGAAATAAAGAGTGGAACCATGTTTTTGAATTGTTCTTATGTTCTTATTTTGTTTGATGATGTGCTATATGGGTGAATAGGTCTCTATAAGACCTATAATATCTATAAGGGCCTTATTAAAAGGTGTAGCTACTTAAGGGTGACCCATAATTTATATGGCTAACCTTTGAAGATTGTGTTGAGATATGTATTCATGTGATAAATTCCTTAAGGGTTAAAGCATGACTAATAATTGACTAAGGTTTTGATTATCAAATATGATAAATAAATAGTGAAACCAAAGATGATGGTTTCTAGACTTATATGTGAGAGACTTGGGAGAGTTTTGTGAGAGGATTATGTGTGTGAATTAGGGAGAAAAGGAGGATTAGAGTGTATTATGGATGAGATGATGAGCATATCAGTTTGAGTACTATTTATATAACCTATTAGTCATAATTCTAGTGGTATAATAGTGATCTTACTATTTGAGTATGAATGAAGGTGAAGAGTGATAGTCAAATGTCCATCATCAAGTGTTGTAAACATCATTACAAAGGTGGATGCATGTATATGTGTTGTTATGGTAGCTCAAAATATAAGGTATTTGAATCTTCCTTATAAGGTGAAACTTTCTAAAAGTTGGTTGTTGTTATAGCTCAGCTAGATAGGTGTTATAGCACCTTTTGAGATTGTAGTCTCACTAAATAGGGATTGTAGTTCCTTGATTAGTTAAATTTGGTCTAAATTGGATCTTGTTATTATAATATAGTAGTATAATTATAGGTTTTAGTGGGTTTTATTCTCTAAGAGGGTTTCCCACATATGTCATGTGTTATGTGATTGATCTTACATTGTCTCTCTTGTTCATTACTATTAATAATGTTTATGATTCATGAATTCTTGTGATAGCTGATTAAGTGTTTGTAAATATTAGAATTAAATTTGATTTTTTTTGGCTCATTGATTCACCCCCTCTCAATGATTATACCTCTAACACTAAAAATTACATGATACGATGTGTCTAATCTAATATATAATGATGATGCAGCGATCTCCTAATTTACACTTAAATGGGTTTTGTATACACATAAATTTTTATTAACTTTACCACTTATTAACAATTTGTATCTTACAAGAACATATTTAGTTTCAATTTCTCTAAGTGCACACTTTAAAGGGTGCACCAAAAAAGGGATACGTAGAAAATTGGTGCTTCACAAGATTATTGTGACTTTGTAACATTCATACCATTTTCCATCCACTTTTTATCAACACAATGTTATCTTATGTACTTCCCTATGCCTTGTCTCCTTTCTTGCACCCTCTTTTAGTCATTTTTTGCCTTCATTATCCCTTACCTAACCTAAAACCCTTTTTTATAGTTTATGTTACACTATCAGCCCAATTGACCTTGTAATTTTATTGATAAAACATATTAGGGTCTAAGTCGACCCTTGATCAACCTAGACTGTGACCTAATTTATTTTTGTCAATAATGATACTAGGTCGACTAGGTGGACCCTGTTGACCTAAAATTTCAAAAAGGACCAGGGTTAGATCCACTTATATAAACACATTCATTTCATCATTTTTAAGAGAAGAGAAGAATATATATGTATATGTATGTATGTATATATATATATATATACATATATATATATACATATATACATATATATACACACAGACACACACACACACACAGACACACACACACACACACACACACACACACACACACACACACACACACACACACACACACACACACACACACACACACACACACACACACACACACACACACACACACACACACACATATTACATCTACTTATTTGTCATTCTACTTAAACAACAAGCTTAAAGTTTCATAATTTTTTTAGAAATATGGATCTTATCTTGTGGAGAAGTATTTTGGATGCATTGATAGGTTGTGTATCCTATATATAATGTATCCTTATCATCCTTACATGCCATAACAACCTCTTTCAAATCACCTTGACCAAGAGAGAGATTGAGGCTCAATTCTATCATCTTGAAAGGTAAGTATTCCTAACTTTGTTCCTCTTTTGTAAGAGTAGATAGATATGCATTTGTATTTATCCTATGCATTAGAGTTCTATATACATTGACATGATTATATGTCTTTTATGCATGTTTATTTTTCATGTTTATTATCCCCACTTTGTGACATAGGCTTTGGTGAGTACTATATTAGACGTTATGTTACGTGTTATTAGTTTAGTGAATATTAGAACATAGGACCTAGTTAAGCTTATTGCATAATTTTGCTTGACTGGAGGCTATGGAACCCTCCCAAGTTATATTATTATGGTTATAAATACCTTGGATAGGTCTAATGGATCCATCTTGGTCATGAAACTGAATATCTAATGTATCCATGATCGAAAGTGTAAGTAGGATTTATCATCTTCGAGCAAGGATTGATTTATAGATCTATTAAATTTCTCATTGCATACATTCTAGTGAACCCAATGTAAATCTAACCCTTGTAGGTTTTCTTTCACTCTATCATTATTATCATCATATTATAGTTTTCTATATTTGTAATATTGTATTGAACTAGTTGATATAGTTTTAACTTTTTATATGCAAGTATAACACATAATTGCATCAAAATGATTTTATTCTATCTATGCATGTCTTCATCAGATATACGTTTATGCATCTAAATTCATTTGCCTACATTATCTTCACTAATATTACTATTAATCAAACATTAATTTTTCTCATCCCATTTATTCTAATTTATCTCACTAATTTATCCCCCCTTCTTAGTCATTTATCTAATATACCCTTCTTGAATATTTATTTATCCACTAACCTTGTTCAATCCCACCAATCAATTAATTTATCCTAAATCCTTATTATCATATTCTATTTCTACTTACCTATTATTTACGAATTTTAAATTCCCAATGGCCAACCTACTAGCATATTCCTAAGCTATTCTACACCCCTAGTCCCTAATTCCTATCTAATTCCTATCTAATCCATCTCCAAGCCTAATTAATCCCTAAGAGGATTCTAGAATTGGAGGATTTTATAATCCTCTCTATTTTTATCCCTTCTCTCTATAAGCCTCTAAATTAGAGGATTCCAAGTAATTTTAAATTCCTTGGATAATTCTCATCCATTGATCTCCCTCAACCAATTTTAAACTTCAACCATTGATCTTTGTCTCCTTTATCTATTTAACCAAGGCCACTCCTCCATTGGGGCTAAATAGAAAATTCATAAAGCCTTGATGTCCATTTAGATATCTACCATTCTCATATCAAATCTATTCCTAACTAGTCATTGAATCATCTAATCCTTCATCAATAATCCTAGAATCATGCCATTATAATGTCTAAAATCTTAGTCTTAAGGTATTCCTTATATAAATATTTTTATTTTGATTTCAGTTAATGATGGTTTGGAGCACTTAGATTTAGGATTATAATGTTGTTTTCAATGGTTGAATTCATCTATTGCATTAGATTCTAATGGCTCTAGACTTTAACTAGTTAGTTCGATATTTGAGTTGATTGAATTGCATGATTTAGTCTATAGATCTCAAAAATCATTACAATAGGTTACAAGATCAAAAAAGTTGACACAGTACTCATTTTTAGTTCTAGATAGTATGCATTATCATTTTATTCTCTTTGTTAGCATACAAGTCAATAAACACTATTAAAAAGTTTGACTTTTTCATCTTATTCTTCTTTAGTACATAGGGTTTTGTAGGAATAGGCTGAACCAATTGACTTTGTAGAATTTGAAAGCAATAATTAAGGCACTTTAGCATAAAATTTACAATATTAACCATATTCAAGCCCACCAAGGTTCCTCTCTTTCCCTTATCTATCATTTTATTACTTTCTTCAGTTCTTTTTTTCACAAGTTAATAGTCTTCAAAACTATAATCCTATAGCTGACTAAGTTAACTTGGTCGAATTAGTTATGTAGTTTGTCTTCTATCTAAGAGACATAGTCAATCTATTAACTCTATTTTTAAGGACCTTACTTCTATAGAATAGTAGTGACCTAGTTGACTCTATTCTATATTATTTTCATATAGTGTTTCCTAAACTAACTTTGTATTAATCTCAATCAAGGAATTAACAACTATTTTAAAATAACTAATTCACATTTTATTTTTAATTATTTTCATGTTTAGAGTAACTCACATATGCTAAATAGGTGGTTTTTCAAATTACCATTTTAGTTACATTATTTTACTCTTTTTCACACACTACCAAATCACACAACATTCAAAATGCATTTAAACATTTATCTTCTCTAGGTGTACCTACTTGGATTTCATCACCAAGTAGGAAGCCAACTTGGATTCATATCTAAGTATAAATACATGGTTAATGGTATTTATTAACAAATCACCCAACACCCTTATCACTATGAGATTGTGAAGTGAGGGGGCAGGCCCCAATACCAAAACAATAACATTTCTAATACAAATGTACTTTTAGTATAAACTACCTAAAACTAGATTTAGATTAATTTTTAGTTGCATTAGCTTCTCTATCACTTTAATTACAAACTTTATTATAACTTAACAATACTTAGGAATGATCACCTAGATAGCTTTTAATTTCAAGTTTCTTCTTTCTCTCTAATCATTCTATTCTATGTTGTAAAACTTGAAATAGCCAGCATTGGTGAAATGTTTGTGTTGTGTGATCTAATCAGACCAACCACATTGATTTTATTACTTTTATTTTTTATTTCATATACTTAGAAATAATATTTCCTATTTTTAGAACATTGTCATCTATGTCAACATAGTCTCTCATTTACTGACTCATCTTTCTCCCTATAGTACATAATCAACCTATTCAACTATGTATTCTTGTTACTCAATCAAAACTTTCTCTCTATAGTACTAAGTTGACCCAGTCGACTTAGTACCTATGGGATGACCATGTTATGTGTTTGGCTAATCTTATCTTCATTTTGTGTCCTATCTAAATAGTACATAGTGAACCCTATTGACTATACACCTTGGTCGATATTATTTTGTGTGTGGTTATATAATATTATTTAATAATGATGTCATCTTTTTAGCCTCCATTTAGTCAAGATAATTGTATAATTAAGGATTTATATCATAACCTCACTTATATTAATTCATATGAAACTATTCAATTTTTTCCTTCATCTTTTCCTAATCCAAAACCAATCACTACACAATGTAATACATTTGAGGTCATTCATCATAGTCCTCCTCTTACTACCAATTGTGGAAATATTTTTGTTACACCCATAACAAGAGCACTTAGAATTATCACTTCCCAAAGCAACATGGTTGAAATCAATCTAGTCGATGATCTATATCATTCTTGATTATTCAAAAACCTTGATAATAATAGCATTTACACTCCTAACAATAATTGTAGATATACCAAGATTCCTTCTTATTCTACCACACTGAGAATAACTATATTTGGAATCTTCCTCCTAATACTAACATTGGGAATCCTCCACCTAATACCCCTCCTACCACCAACACTAATAATCCCCCTCTTAACAACAATAATACCCCACCTTAAAATACTAATGCAAAAATTGTCACAACTTGAATTATTGTTCAAATATTTCAATAAAATAACATTATTCAAAATACCAATCATTCCCAAATGATGAAAATGCAATAACATTTATTACACATGACTAGTCAACCACCTCAAGTCATCATGTCTCAATCAAATCATAATTTTTCCCACTTCCTCTTAGAGATGCCAATGGGAATATCATCCCTCAACCTAATTTTTATAATAAAACTATTCATATTCAAAATTAGCCTTTTTATTCATTCATTACATCCATAGATATTGGAAATAATTCTCCAACTATCACATATGATGGGACTAAAGACTCTATTATCTTTCTTAAGTCTTTTGATAATATCTATAAGGAATGGGTCCAAACTAACACATTTGATACCACCAAGCTCTTAGACAAACCTTTCTTGGTGATGCATTTTAATGGTAAACCAAACTTTCTTGACATTCCATCTCACAACTAGAGGATATAATCAATGCTATAGTGAAGGAATTCTAACATGATGACCTTCCTAAAAATTACTGTAATCATTTCATCAATGCCAAAAAACTTCCTAATGAATCTACTCACACTTTAATCAAATGATGGAAGTATTTATCTCATAAAATGGATCATAACATAAATTATGATACTCTTGTCAAAATATTTGTTACTACTCTTAAATCTCCCCTTCCATACAAAGTTCATATCTTTTTTCCTCAAACTTTAGAAGAAGCTTTAGACCAAAAAAAATGGCAAGACTTTCTTATGACTTAATTTGAATCACCTTAAGTAACTAGTATGAAACCTTTTCAATCATTTTCTCATAATGTTGATTCTTATAAGCCTCCCAAAACTCAAAAAGGATAGTCCAATTCAACCAATTTTAACCCAACCCACCCTCCCTTGAGTCTACAAAAAATTAAGAAGAAATTACCACCCTCTAAACCCATGATCTTTGATCCTTCTAAACCTCCTCCAAAATGGTATAATATTGATAATTTTTATTGGTGGCATGCTACTATAAGTCATTTTCATGACTCTTGTCATGATATTCATCAATTTATATTTGCTTCTTTACTTGGTCCACATTTCAATCTTTATAATCTAACAAAAAAATATTATCAAGACTATCTTCAAGCCTCACAATTCCAATCTAATGAATCACAATCACATAAAAATTAAATACCTAATGAACAAAAATTATCCCATACCTAAACCTCATCCACTATTATTTTTCAAACCATAGATGATCCTTATTCCTATACAAATAAATAAAGTATTGCTAACATGAACAACTTTAAACATATCATTGCATCCATTGAACCTCAACCTCTTAGGTCACATGAATAAAAGGAGTACCTAGTTCAAATACCTACTCCAAATCATATCATATATTCTCATCTTTTACTTCCTTTACCTACTCATACCTCTCCTACATATCCTATGTAAATTCAACATCCTCAAAATCTAACAAACCAACACATTTACCTATCTCGAAATGCACCTACCAATCTAGTAAAAATCATTCTAATGGTTTAATTTCACCTCAAATAATACCACATGTTGGGGCATATTGTGATTCCCATCCACATGTCATTTCAAAATTTGGGGCATCTTTCGATGCCCATCCCTACATCCAATTACCCATTGGGTCATCTTATGATGCCCACTCTTATTTTATAATGCATAATAAAAAACAAATTCAACTTCAAGAAACCTTATGAGACTTATATACTTGTATTTCACATTCTCATATTTGATAAATAAATTAGCATATATCTTTATTTTTTCATTTTTTATTCTTGTATTTCTTTCTTTTTCTGTAATATACTTCTTTTATTCAAACTTTACTAAAATCATTTTTGCCTTCGGGTTCTTTGGTTTTATTACAAATTATATTTGGCATATTTTTTCATTTTGGTTCTTATATATCTCTTTCATTTTTATGTTTTTATGCCATTCTTTGCCTTAGTATCTTTATGATTATTATTTTTCCCCATTATTTATCATTCACCTCATTGTTGTTCACCTTGTAAGTTGTAGTGTAAGACCATAGATAGGACTAGACTCTCCTCATAAATTACCACATTAAAACATCTTTAAATCTCTTTTTAAGATGAATAATACTATAATTCATGTTTGTGCTAGATCTATTATAGGTTAGTATAAATTTTCTAGTGACATGACTATCATAACATAGCCCCATACCATTCATAACACTATTTTATCTCCTTGTGATCAGTTATGAGCATAATCATCATTGTATCACTCATTACATAGATGAATCTCTCATAATCCCCATATTTATCTTCTTTTATTTCATTTGAGGATCACATCAATCAATTTTGAGATTGCACATTTACTTGTATTAAATTCTAAGATTATTTAGGCACCTTGGTCTTTAGGTCCTTTTCTCTAGTGACCAAGTGTAAACTCTCTTTTGTTTTTCACCTATTTCACTCATGTTTGTTCTTTTGAATCCATATGGAGGAGGGATAGAAAAATCAATCAATAAAGTTAAATCCAAATCACTTTAAATAAAATAAAATTATATACAAAAGGCAGCATACAAATTTCAAAAGTCAAAATCATACCAAAAAGAAATGATTACAACCACATATGCTATCTCTAATTAAATATCAAACTCCATAATTGGCCTCATGATATAGTTGAGGTCTATTGGGGTGTGGTAGGCAAATATATTAGAATAGGGGAATTCAACAAACTCTATGGTTCTACCTAATTTCTCATGCAAGTACCAAATCTTTTTATTAGATCAATGGCTCTATAATGGATTTTGAGGAATGGGTAACACATTGTGGGAACGTAGGATCATTCTATTTTTCATGCATATAACCTTAATGGGTTGATATATGTACTTCATTTGTTATCCGAAGCTTTGTGTTTATTATTCAAAATATCCTAAGTCCTTGGTGTCGATACTTCTTAGCCTATCTCAATTGCCTAGTGTGTCTCATTCTTCCTAAGGATGTTCACATCACCCATGTGATACCTCACATTCCTTATTTACATCATATTTTCCTAGTATTCCCCTTATTGAATATCACCTTTAGTTGATCACATCCTTTATCACCTCTACTTATGCCTTTTGGTTTATATTTTATGAGTTTCATTGTAAGACCTTGGATATGACCAAACCTTCCTCAAAAACACCCTTATACCACTTATTTATCACACCATCTCATTATAATACTAGTCATGCCATTAGGTGGTTGTGTTTTCTTATATTGTATCTTAGAACAAGCACTAAGTTTCAGTTGTTATCTTTTAGAGCTTTCGATTTTCATTTATCCATCATGTTCTTTTTTTATTTTTGTGGACTTCACTTATCTTACATATGACATTTTATATTATTACATGTTTCTCTTTACATATGATTTCTTCATGTTTGTCTTACATCTTGACTTACATTCAGTCATTCATGTTTTTCTTTATATTTGATTCAACATGCTTATATTACATGGGATTAATTTTCACTTGCTTAAATATATTTGTTAGAGTTTTCTTGTGTTGATATTTCATATTTCATTTATGTTTTGTATGATTCCCAATGTTATTTAGTATGTTCTAAATTCCTTTTTACCATATATGTTTTACATGCTTCCCAACATGATTTAGTATGTTCTACATTCTTTTTTGCCATTTATATTTTACATGCTTCCCAACATGATTTAGTGTGTTCTAAATTTATTTTCCATCATTTTGTCATTCATTTATCATCAATAGTTTGGTTTTAACATTACCTTAACAATATTCATTTTCCAATTTTTATAAGTAACTCACTATTACTTTAACCATCCTACATAAGCACTCATTGCTTCTATTGTTAGTCTTATATCCCTAAAGTTTCTCAAATGTAGGTACCGCACCATCTCTGATTAGGAATAGGATATTTTCATGCAATCATTTATTTAAAAGTTAAGTTAAGGTAAATATATGGTGTTTTAAAATAATCTTGTTTGATTTTAGCATTACTTTCTATATCAGTTTTAGTTATATTAGTTTCATGTTTTTGTATGTTTTTTCTGAAAGCACCATCCCCTATTACATTCATGTGACACGTGATAATCTTAGAGTAGATAATATGTATAAAAACAATATTTTTATTAACTTTATGGATTACTAACACTTTTTATCTTTTAGGAACCTATCAAGTTTCAATTTCTCTAAGTGCATGTCTTAAAGGGTGCATTAGGAAAGGGGTAGGAAAACCATTGGTGTTTTTCAAGATTATTATGGATTCATATCATTCATACCATTTTTAACCACTTTTTATGAATATAACCTTCTCCTATGTACTTCCCTAATCATTATTTTCTCTCTTGCATCGTCCTCTAGTCATTTTATACCTTCATTAGTCCTTCCTAACGTAAAACCTCTCTTTATGATTTACATTACACTATCTACCCCATCAACTTTGTAATCCTATTGATAAAACTTATTAGGGCCTAGGTCAGCCCCTAGATGACCCAGACTAGGACCTAATTTTTTTTCTCAATAATGATACTAGGTCGATTGGATCAACCTTATGGACCTAAATTTTTGAAAAGTAATAGGGTTATATCCACGTATATAAACACAAACATTTCATAATTTATAAGAGAATAAAAGATATATATTGTGAATCTACATATCTAACATTATAATTGAGGATCAAGCTTAGAGTTTCATACTTTCTTTGGAGATATAGATTTTGTCTTGTGGAGAAGTCTTTTAGATGCACTAATATATTGTGTATCCTAGATCTAATTTATCCTTGTCATTATTACATACCACAACAAACTCTTACAAATAACCTAGGCCAAGGGAAATATTTAATCTTGGTAAGTTTATCTTCAAATGTAAGTATTACTAACTTTGTTCCTCATTTATAAGAGAAAATAGATATGCATTTGTACTTCTCTCCCATGCATTCAGATTTTATATACATTGACATGAGTATATGTCTTCCATGCATGTTTATTACCCCCATTTTGTGCTACAAACTTTAGTGAGAACTAGATTAGACTTTGTTTTACTTGTTATTCAAGACCTAGTTAGGGTTATTGCATAGTTTGGCTTGACTAAAGGCTTTATAACCCTCCCCAATGATATTATTATGGTAAGATATCCTCTATCTATGTCTAATTAATCTATCTTGATCATGACCTCAAATATATAATGTATCCATGATTGAAAGTGTAAGTAGGATTTATCTTCTCTGAGCTAAGATTGATTTATAGATCTGTTGCATTTCCCATTGCATATAGGCTCTCTCTAAAATTCTAGTCCTTGATTTATAATGGTCATGTTTATATCTTAGACCATTTTTTATTTTTTTAATATTTATAATAAGGTCAAAACCAACCTCCTTAGTGAAAAAATCACATTGGGCCATTATGTAACTACCCCTAAAATGATGAAACCACCATGACAATTTTATAAACTATCTTGATGGAACTATCATATATAAGGTGGTTTCATATTATAATAAGGTGGTTATGTCACTATAGAGGGTGGTTTTGTGACTAGGACTAGAGGTTATGTAATTTTCCCCTATAAATATGGGTGGTTCCATCACATATTATTCATCTTCTAATATTGGCTTTCATGATTCATTCCTTGACACATTTTACATGCTTATTATCATTTTTATTACTTTTTCCACTTTAAGTTCACCTCCAATCAGGCCTAGTTCACTCTTATATTTTCAGTCATTTTGAATCACTTTCAATTTCAACTCAATTAAACTCCCCAATGTAATATCTCAACTCTTTCTATAAGAAGGGCATTTTTGGCCTAATTTTAGATCCAAAAATTTGCATTGAAGCCTAGAGATTTGAAGATTTTTAAAGCCACATACTACTATCATTTTTTTGAAGATTTACCTTTTTTTTGTTTTTGTATTTGAATACACAATTTTAAGAAATGTAAGTCATCATCTTTATAACCAAAAATGTGCACTTAATGCATTAGCTAGCTACAGTCAATTGGTATTTTATTTGGAGTTGTGTCTCTCTTATCTTCCCCCTTTTGGTATTATTATTTTATCATCCTTATAATTAAGTATATCTTAGAATCATTTGTTGAGAAAAGGATCTAGCATGCTAAGGACCACATCAAAAATATTAATTTTTCTTTCAGCTGATTGACACCTTCATCAAGTTGGGAGTTTCAAGCTTAGATTTATTTATTTTCTCAATAGATTAGAATTTATTAGTTTCATTTCTTATATTAGTTTAAATATTTAATTTTAAAAAGTCAATTTTGATAGGAAAAACAAGTATTCTCTCTCCCATCTTTGTTAAAAAATATTAATTAGTTTTCTTTGTTGATTTTAACTATTCAATAGATTCTTTTAGAGAATATAGACTTGATTACAAAATATAGGTAGATATTATAAAACAAATCAAACACTTTCAGCTCCAATCACAATCAATTCTTTGTTTCAAAACAATGTCTTATTCATAGATTAAAAAACACACTAATAAGTGGAAAACCCTAGTCAAACCTAGGTAATCAATAAGCATTGTTTTGCTATTTATTTTAATAAATTAAAAAATATTTTTTTATCTTAATAATTAGTAAAATTATAATTCAAATATTTAATTTCTTAAGAATAAATCATTTAAACCTAGTGTACATCCACAAAGAAATACCAAAAATTAATTTAACTAGCATTTGCAAATATGACTACTATATATTTTCTAGTATCATTGCTTAAGATCTATATTTGAATTTTTATTTACTTGATCATTAAAAAACCTTAGTTATCACCATAATATATCCATTCATCTACAATTTAAAAATACAAAAAATAATTTCACTTAGAAAAATTAAAAATTAACACATGCATTTGTTAGGTTAGATTTTGTTTTCAATATTTCATGCATCCAAAAACTCAAGAAAAAGATAAAAATAATTATCTCTCTCTCTCTCTCTCTCTCTCTCTCTGATTTTAGTAGTTTTTAATTCTTTATTTTCCACATATTCATTTTAGTAATTAATTCAATTTTAATTTATTTATAAAAACTTTGTCAAAATGCAAACAAGTAAAAAAATAATCAACAATCAAAACCTTTCCAAGACAAACACAAGTACCTAACTAATTTCAAATCAAAGCCTTGCCAAGATGAGTGAAAGTACCAAAATAATTCCTAAACAAAACCTTTTATAGAAGATTGAAAGTAGAATTCATGCTCACACATACAAAATAGTAAGTATATACACATAATATTTTCAAACTTTTCTTAATTACTGACACTCTTTATCTTATAAGAACCCATCAACTCTCAATATCTCTGAGTGTACACCTTAAAGGATGTAATGGGAAAGGGGTGGGAAGACCATTAGTGATTCATAGGATTATTTTCCCTTTTCCACTTAGTATCTACACACTTATCTCTTAAAAATAATTTCCCTAAGCTTGTTCTTCTCTCTTATATACTCTTTATTCATTTCCCATGCTTATCTCATGAATATAACTCTTGATTAAGAGTATAAAAGAGATAATAAATAAATTAGGTAAAAGGTTTTCAAGAAATAAGTGTGTAGATAACAAGTGGTAAAAGGGACAACAATCTTACAAAGCACTAATGGTCTACCCACCCCTTTCTCGATGAACCCCTTTACGCATGCACTCAGAGAGATTAAGGCTCGATGGTTTCTTACAAGATAAAGAGAATCAGTAATTGATAAAATATTGAAATATTATGTGTATACATATGCCTCACTCAAATCTCATTACGTATCATGTAAGTGCAACACATGATGGTGCTTCAAAAATAGAATATGACAACCCATAATGTTGATGCTAAGTAAAGTACAGTAAGGAGAAAATAAGATAAATGAAAGGATAGAATTGAACAACACATGCCTTTATGTACCTTAGTGTTTTATATAAATAATGATACTTTGAGATAAGTGAAGGCATTCAATGTGAATAAAATTAGGTGAATCTATAGAGATTAGTGAAAAAAAGAGCAAAAAATTGAAATCATTGGAATATAGTCATATAGTAGTGGAAAATATTCTCTATAACATCATGATTTTAGATCTTTTTATAGTTCAAAAAATGGGTTAGTAAAAACAAAGATATGATCTAAATAAGGAATCTAATGGTAAATATTTGAAAGATAAAGAATTGTGAATAGTAACTTTAAATAGGGTGAAAAGAAAGTCATTTGTCATTGTTTGACTTAGTTTGAGAGAAAAATAGAGATTTGAGATATCAAATGAAAGATAATAAATCCAAGATGGTGAGGATATGATATTTGAGATGATGAGGATTCCTAGTGGTCATAATAGGTGCAGCACAGGTAGGTAACTAAGAATTTCAAACTTGTTTTGAGTATTTTATTAAAAATGAAGTGTTTTATATAAATTTATAATTTATACCAATTATAAAAAATAAAATGAACCCCAATAAGTTTTTAAGGGTATTAATGGCCAAAAGGGGAAATGGGTTGAAAATAATCATTCTAATAAATGTTGAAGGTATTTAATACAAGTAGGGAAAAGAGTTGGTAATCTAAACCAACTAGGTCAACCCAGTCAAGCTAGTAGGTTGAAAATCAACTTTTAACACTAATAACTTAGTAGTTATGAGTTATTTTTTTTAGGTAAAGTGATGACTTGGTACCCCTATACCAACTTAGTTGATTAATCCACTATGTCGACTTAGTACTAAGGGGGGAATGAAAGGGGTGACTTAGTTTGTTAAGTCCATAGAGTCCACCCAATACTAATTGGTCAACTTAGTATGTGACTAAGTGGTTGATATAGTACTAAAATATGGGAAATTAGATGAAATAGTAGTTGTAAGGCCTAGGTTGATCGAGGATGTGCTAAAATGTCTAACTATGCTAGAATAGGTGAAATTGGTTAAAAATAAATAGATTAAGGAAAATTAGGTTTATTTTTATTAAAATTTAAAAAGAATGTATTTGATTATAAGTGATATGGATGTTTAATACAACTTTTCTTATTTGATGGTTTTATGGTCATCATAGATTCTGGTAATTAATGGATGCATATTGGCTACCATATTTAAAAGAGATGTTGATATTAGAGGATAAAAATAGATTAGTTACACTAGGCTTAGGAGGCATCATGGATGTGTTAAATGCCACTAAGTGTAGATCTAATAGTCATGTTCCTAAGATCCTAGGAGCACTTGACTAGTACCTTTTGGTGGGTAGTAAATAGGGATACCATCAAGGTGGGTATCACACTAGAGGATTCCTATGTTATATATTCACTTCTAATGAAAGGGATGTTAGTGATCATAGGGATACCATATGGGTAGGAAGAGAGATGAGTATTATCGTGATGGATGACGTGCTCAGATAAGATATATATAGGGCTAAGGGTGAGCCTATTTATTGTCTATATAGCTCAAATTTTGGATATCTAAATGGTGGTGATAAGACTTGTGACAACATGGGTGTTGTGTCACAAGTTAGATGGTAAGGTACCACTATATGCGATAGCCTTGTGTTAGTCTATTTTAGAGTAGGGATCACTTTATGACCTGGGTTCTATCATTTGGGTTCATCTCATGCATGATATGTATGGGATGTTATCTAGAGGGTAGAAGAGTATGGGACTAATGATATTACTTAGTGCCTAGATATATGAGAGATTCTTTATGTAGTAACTAGATAGGTTACCCTATGTGGTCGATGATTGGTTGCTTTAGGTTTAGAGTTGGAGATATAATTAGGTGGCATGGGTTATGCCCCATGTCCTAGCACTATAGAAGATCATGTGAGAATATATTTTGTGATATATATATGGGAACATCATGATATTATGGCTAAGTTGGAGGACAATGGCACCAAAGTTTGCATGTTCATGGATTATAGGCCATTACCCTAGTGGGTAGAATCATATATACTGACATGCATACTAGGATAGTTTGGATTCCCTCACCTAGAAACTCCTATAGTGGTTCCAACATTTTGGGCTAGACATATGAGAGAGTTAAGGGGGATAGGAGAAGAAGGACCACTAGTCATGAGACCAAAGATCAGACCATGGTGTGAGAGACCATGGATAGGTCAAGCATGATAGCCAATAGCTAGAGAGGAGATGGATGTGGATGTAAGAGTGTCATAAGTACCATAGTTAGTACCACATTAGGAGTTATGAGTACCTTAGTTATACCATCGATGTATATGTCAACATTAAGAGATTTCATAGAGAGTATTCATTTAGCATGATCCATCATTCATCCCAAGATAGAGCTAGTCTATATAAGCACCACTGATGTGAGTCTTGAGATAGGTATGGTGGTGACCTAAGGTTTTGCATTGGTTTAGAGGTATCTCATGGATGAGGTACTCAGAAGATGAACTGATGGAGAGACGGTGCTAAATGGTTGAGTAGATGAGGATATGGTGATAGGTGACATTGAGATTGGTAATAAATGTTTATAATTTTCTTATGTTTTTTGAGATAGATTATAGATAGATAGATTTTAAGATATATCTATGATGTAATATTTATCTAGTTTGAATTTTTTAGACCTTTTGAAGGAGGAGGAGACAAGATGTGGATCCATGGTGAGGGGATCACTCCATGATATCTTAGATAAGACACTAACACCGTATGACCCTACCACATTGGATGATCTCATGGTATTATTTGTCCAAACTCAAGAAAGATAGTTTAGACTAGAAAAAGAGGTCATGTAGTGATTAAAAGCATGTGAAAATGAGAGAAAACCACTGACATGGGTGGGAGTAGGAGAGGAGTAGGTATGGTAAGCCTTGGATCAAGATAAAACTACACATATGGCTACCATGAGTTAGCTAAGATAGGTACAAGACCAGGTGGCTAACCTATAGGGATAGGTGATACACTTGAAATCTCAGACATCCTCTTTATAAAATACTATTAAGAGGATACTATCCAAGGCATCTATGGGAAGCATGGCTAGGTCACAAGATAGACATGATAGAGCTCAACCTTCGAGTTGGAGTTATGTATTTTTTCACTTTATATCAAAAACACATGATATATATATATATATATATATATATATATATAATTTTGATAGTTAGATGATCATCTTATGTGTTTGTATTATGGTTGTGGTTGTGGTTGTGGTTGTGGTTGTGGATGCATGGATATATTTCTTTCTAACACATGTATTTGGATTTTATTGTATATGTTATAGGAAATATATGTATTGTGGTTTCTTTTCTAGCATTATATAGGACACATGTATGGTTAAAAAGAAATAGGCAAAAAAGACTTGGTAAACTATAATTAATCAAAATCAAATGTAATACACACTATTTCACATTGAGAAACATGAAATAATAAAATATGACTAAGTATAAGAAACCAACGAGTGATAAACAAGAGGGAAAAAAAATATTTATAAACCATGAAAAATATTTGACACTAAATTAAAACAAGTAAAATCATAGTAAATCATGTTGGAAAGTATAAAAATAATGTAATAAAGTGGAAAGCATGTGAAAGATCAAAATGGAAAAAAATAATTATATTAATTCAATAAATCATACTAAATCACATCATGAATTATAAAATAAAAACAAAATTGATAAAAATGGTCTTAAATTAATCATATGAATTCAAGCTGGGAAGTACGAAAAACTCAAGCAAAATTGTTAGATTCTTACATGAAATTATAAAATAAGAAGATAAAAGTGAAAGAGTAATGAAACAAGTATAAAACAAACTAAATCAAGATGGAAATCATGTTAATGATGTATAACTTAATAATCAATTAAATCTTATCAATGACTTATATTATTGGAAAATTTTATGAGTAAGGCCAAGTCTGATCTATGGTCTTAAAATGAAAATCACAAAGGGAACACCAATGAGGTGGAAATAAATGTGAAAATATGGTAAAAGGGTTAGAATGGTAATGTGAAAATTTTGTTAATTTTTGAGGAAGGTCAGGTCATATCCATGGTCTTACAATGCAACTCATAAACAAAATTCTTAGGGTAGTTATCAGTGAACAAAATAATATTTTTCAAGGGGAATTATTGGGATTATATGGTATGAAAAAAATATGAAATAGTAACGTACACATATTATGAGAAGACCTTAGGAGACATGAGGAAAACTAAGGACATGAGAAGACAATATGCGACTAGTGACCATCAAGATATAGAGGAAACATACTCTTTATAGACACAAAGTTATGTAGGAAAATAAGTGTGCAAATAATATCAACTCATATTGGTATATTTGAGTAAGAAAATTAACATGGACCTACCTTCCCACAATATTATCCTTATTCCTTAGGACCCCTTACAGAATCATTGATCTACTATGAAGATGGGGTACTTGTGTGAGAAAGTAGGTAGCACTAAAAGATTATTTATTCTCTTTTTCTATTATACTAGCCTACCATACCCCAATAGATATAGGCTCTATTATAAGGCTAAATTTGGAGTTTGAGATTCAATTATAAAAGGGAGATGTTTTTAGAATCACATTTTTTTATTATGATTTGACTTTTGATAATTTTGAATGTTGCCTTTTAGATCATTAATTTTTGTTAAATGATTTGACTTTTAAAAATTTTTAAGGACTTTTTAAGAGTACTCCTCTATATGAAATTATAATGATCAATCATGAGAGATATATTAATAAACATGAATGATTTTTAGACTTTGTCTAAAGGAAGCTAAGTATCCAAAGATACGACTGAATAGAACACTTAGGCTTGACTATGAACCAAAATGTTATCTCAAGTCTCAACCATGTGTATCCTTAGTTTGTGAAAGGGAATAAAGGGGAATAAAATGAGTTCCAAAGTAGACTAGTAAAATGAGATAATAATGACATAAATTATTTGCTAACTAATCAAATGGTAAAGAAGGAATGACTAAAGGGATCAAGGTTTGTGTAACCAAGTATCTATAATAATTATCCATGTTTATAGAGATAAGATAGAAAACAATCATAAAAAATAATAATAGATTCGTAATAAAATTAACTTGATAAGAAAACGAAGGCAATAATAAAAAATAAATTCATAAGAGAACATAATGATAGCATAAGTAATATAAAGTGTAGACCATAGTCACCATGTAAGAAAAATAAGAATTTGACACAATGTCAAATGATATAACAAATAAATAAAGATAAAGTTGGAGCACATGTATAATCCAAATGAAAATGTAAGAATACCATGGATGTGTTCATAAGTACTGATATATTTGTCCACACATATTATCCATAATATTTGATAAGTCTATATAAAGTTGAATGTAAACTATAACTCATGTTTCATCAATCTTTAGTGAAATTTAGGAAAATAATTCATGTCTAATCTCTTTAATATAAATGGTAGGAATGATTGAAGTATCATGTTGATGAGAGATATCAAGAAAGGTATGCTCAAGAGGATGTATGGGAATGGACTCTTTGGAAGATGAAGGGGTCACTAGTAGGGAAGGGGCCACATGTGAGGGAATCATAGGTGGAGAAGGATCCATAAGTGAGGAAAGGTCCATGGGTGAAGGATTCACGGGTGGAGGAATAGTAGGTGAATAAGGGACCATAAGAGGTGGAACCATGGTGGAAGAAGGGGGAGTATTAATGTGAGAATGACCTATATGAGGAATGGTAAAAGGTTTAAGAATAGTTAAAATGTGATAATTAAGATGCTACTAAAGGATTTGGTAATGATCAGTGTGATGTGTGCCACATTAGTGATAGAGACAATATACCTCTCCATACCAAGGAAGATAATTAGGTAATACTTTTGGGGGAGGTATAACCTTTTACGAGGACTAAAGAGTAGTAAGGTGCAAGTTTCAATATATTTTTGTAGCTTGTCATAATGCATGGATGAATGGCTATCTATGTCATGGAAGTAATAGATACACCTATGAGTATTCTTGGTAGGTATACTTATAGGAGGAGGTTTAATAGAAATGGAAGGAGTTTGGTATAAGGAACAATCCTAGTCCAATAATCAATAGCTTTATGAATGTCATAATAATACTGATCAACCCATTTTTTGGATGAAGTAGCCTACTATGATAAAGGGAGAAAACCATCACAAGATAAGGTGGTGTTGGTAGAGATATTAGATAAGGCTTGATGGTAGGAGTGATCCTAATAGAAGAATATACTTAGCTAAAGTGGGAGCAGGAATGGGATCCAAACTAGGATCTACAAAGAGAGGGAAAGGGTCCATAGTATGCCAAAGGAGAGTCACATGAATCTTAATGATAAGTAAGATATAGGAGTCATGATACCTAGAAAAGTGATAGGGACCAATCATAACATTATCTATGAGCATAATCCTATGAGGTTGTTTAGAAATTGGAGGTGTCCACACCATCTAACCTTATGATAAAGAGGAAAAACACTAAAATTAGGAATGACATATGATGGAGTATAAGAAGATATATGAAAATATTTAAAAAAAATAAGAACAATAATACATAATCTCAATATTATGAGCCCAAACAAGACCTCTAAATAATGGATCATCTAAGGTATAACCATCATCATAATTAGGCATATGAAGATCAATGATATAGGTAGGGGTGACCTTTTCATATGTTGTGGCATGATGAATAGAATGATGAGTCTTAGTTAAGACAATAGGGATATCATCACAAGGTGGTTGATGAGAAAGAGGTTGTAAATAAGTGGGAAGTTAAGAGATGAGATGAGGTGAGAGATCAAAAGTGTTAATTTTAAGATTAATCTCATCAAGATCATCATCATCAGAATCTAGGAAGTTAGGGGGAATATTCCAAATGAGTTTGGGATGACCATTATAACCTCGAGCGGAATTGCTAGGAAAGTTAAATAATTGAGACTCATGAAATGGAACACTTGGAAACGGTTAAAGTGTGGGAATATTGAATACACCCTGGTCTTGGAATTGTTCAAAATTCTAAGGATTGGTGTCACCTTGAATCTTATAGATGGCTCCATTGTGATGAAATTTAACATGTTGGCAAGCATAAGAGGTAATTCCTCTCATATGATTAGTCTATGTCCTACCAAATAAAATGTTGTAAGAGAGGGGAAAGTTAAATATCATCACATTTACATGAATAATGACATGTGTGATGCTAATGGGGAGCCACACACAACCTAAAGGATGTATTTACCTTCAGTCATAGCCTTGAAATGTGATGCATGTAGACTTAATATTACATTCATAATATCAAAGGGTTTTTATAAAATTGAGAGATGCAACACAAGTGCCAAAACCATCATCAATCAAGGAATGCTTGACTTGGATATCACCAATTTGGACACTAATGAATAGAGGAAGATCATCTAAATGAAGTAGAATCTCATCAAGAATCATGGAAGAAATGGGAAATTTGAGGGAAAGATAAGTTTCCATTTTTTCATCAACATGTATGAACATCTCTTCATACTATTGTAATATGCTATCTTCTAAGTCGAATAAGGTTACATTGCATCCTGTTAGGTGAGGATGAGGGATGTTCATTTAAAACAAAGGTTACTATTGATGCAAGAAAGTGCACCTAGTGGTAGGAAAATAGGTTCCTACCTTTTCCTCACAACATGGAAACTCTCCTCTCACTTGTGGGACCGGTGAAGCTAGAGGAGAGAGTTTCTAAATAAGAGCTAGCTCCCTTTGATGCATCGTGTTATTTCTAGCAAAAATTAACAAGTATATATATATATATATATATATATATATATAAAAAGGGGGGTGAAAAGGGAGAAAGATGCAGGAAAAAAAACCTACTCTAAAGAGGTGATGCACCAAAATAGGTCAACCTTCACACATCCACTCTCAGAACTAGACAAATACGTACATACTTTACACATTTGGCAGAAGGGCCATGGCTACAAAATACTGGCAGGGAGGCTTTCATGAAAACACAGGAGACAAAAAATCACTAAGGTGCTGTGAAATGCACACTGTAAGTAACTCCTTCTATTTTGGTCTTCTCAAATGTTAGCTCTTCTCCTTTTAGCTACAAAAATGGTGCCTTGTAGATGACATGTCTACTAGTGTTGAACTTGTGAGAGCATCAAGAAACAATGACTAGACATAGACAAACACTCAAGGCATACTCTGAAATAACTATCCAAATGGAGGTAACAGACTGCATTTTATTTGATTCAGGTGAAATTTTTCTAGGGCTGTGCCTTTTCAAAAGTGGAAGAATTGATTCTTCTCCAAAATGAGAAGTTACAATATATAGGAGAAAGGAGAAAGGAGAAAGAAACTTGGCACTTTTTTGACAAGTTGGCCTATCACATCCCATTGGAAAGAGGAAAACACTATTGTGATGTCATCATTCTAGAAGAAGCCTGCTAGAACCATGCTATATAGTCACCAAATTTGACTTTGGAATTTGAGCTTTAATGTGGAAGCATGGGTTGTGCCTCTTTTTTACCAATAGGTGAAATTTGTCCCCCTTTTTAAATGCATGGACCCTACTGCTTGTTATTTGTGCCATTTAGGGATTAACAAGAAATAAATTGCCTTCCACTTGCCACTTGGACTGCCTTGTCACTTTTACACCATGTCATTTCTCCTTGCTTGTCATCTGGGATTTATCCCTAGTCTTTCTTGTCTCTTTTGGCTTAGTTGGCCCCCAGGGGTGAACTTTCAGTAGGTCACTACATTTTTGGTTCTTGATAATGCTTTCTCAGCTAGAAACAAAGGCCATTTTATTATGCTAAATTTCACACTCATTTGTCCTTCAAGATTTGAAAACCAATAGATATTCCATCCTCTTGAAATTGATATCTTCTCGAGCGTCATCACTTGAGAACCAATGGCTAAACCTTTCTGCTAAATTTGACATCCATTGGGACGTCATTGGGTCCGTTGCCACATCAGCCGAGTCCAATGCCACATGGCATCCTTTCCTTCCTCAGCCCTTTGAAAAGTCCTTTGTATGTCCGAAAGTCCCCCGTAAGGGCACCTACCCTTCAGGGTCCTTCAGTGAGTCCTTGTTTGCTTGGACTGTTCTCTAGGCTCCCTTGGGTAAATTATCTATGGACAATTTCCCCAGGTTAAATTTCCCTGAGCTTGACTATGGCTTTGCTTTGTTTTCACAAAAAAAAAGTCCATGGGAATTCTCCCACCTGGCCTTTGCTTTGATTGGAAGCGTGCCCAAATAATTGAAATGTCAAAGTCTTCACCCTCCAAAGGGTACTTTGACTTTTGACTGTACTTTGATTAAGGGCCTACCCTTGAACCAAAGCGTTGAACCAAAAAAAATTTGGTTCAATGGTTCAAGGTTCAACCAAGCACGCCGATGAACCAAAAGGCATAAAAGTTGATGAACCAAAACCAAACCCGATGAATCATTGACTTGAACCAAGCCTGCTTGAACTTTTGACTTAAACCAAGCCCGTTGAACCAAAATTTGGTTCAACGGTTTGGTTCAACCATTGTTGAATTGATATTTTAACCTAGCGGCCTTGAACTTGAAAATGGACTTACAACCTGAAAAATGACTGGATTTAATCTATAGGGGAAGAAGGTGACCACAATTTTACCTACGGTCAAAAATTTGTCAACAAATGGTGACTCATAGGGGAAGCATGCCTACTATGCTTAGAATCAGTTGCCTTACAATCCATTGTCAGATGCAGCAATGAAATAATTAACAATAGCCAAAAAGATTCAAGAATCAAACATGAAGCTTTATCCCACATGCAAAGGGAAACACATAAGGCTAAAAACACTACCTATATAAACTACACTTAGGGAAAATAGGAAAAGAAACTAAAAGCAAACTACTATGTATAGCTAACCAGGAATGTTTGCCTCCCTCCTGGATCAAAAGGAAAACTTCTCAGGTCCCCTTCCTGGTGAGAAGACTTATGGTGCCAGGCAAATAGCTGAACGAAATAAAGAGATGGTGACCTGCTCCTCTTGCCTATCACCTGAGTTGGCTGGAATCTGAGTGGATCAAAATTAAACATGCCTCTAACATATATGTAATTTTTTTGTCCTTGGAAGCATATTAAATTTTAGTCCTTTCTATAGGTGCTCCACACCAAGAAATCAATGGTTATTGACTCATCACCATAAGCCCTTTGATCTACACAATTCCTCTGCAATGTATTATGGTCTAATTATTTTCCTTTTGTCTCACTAAAAACTCTGTCAGACTCATCCTCTACTTCCTCTTGGCCTTCTTGAAGAAGGGTGACTATGGTGATGTCTAAAATGGGCTCACAAAAAGATTGCTCATCCCATAAAACTTCACTTACCTATTTAAATCTTACTTCTTCAAGGCATTCCTCTAGGAAGATAGACCTCTCCTTTTCCTCCTCAAAAATTAGGACCTCTAGATGTTCAAAAGTATCCTCCTGATTTTCCTCTAACTCAAGCTCTTCAATGTAGTTGACCTCATCATCAAGACAACAAGGAAGTTCATCAAACTGAGGGGAAGAGAGCTCACCATGCTTTTCTTCCTCTTCAAATTGCTAGAACATCTACATATATGCAAGACCTGCATCCTCTCCACTATTGATAAGGTCTTCACAAGGAGAATTAATGATGATTTCTTCTTCGTTGTCACTCATGATAGCTTATTGAAGAGCTGCAGATTGGATCTTTTGCTCCTCACTCACCTCCTATAGAATAGGTTCTTCCTTGAGAAGAGGTGAAATGGAGAAAACATGTGGAAGAGTAGGTAGTCCTTGAGGTATAATCGAATGATTATCCTCTCTCCACTTGATCAACACTTCATCAATATCAGGTGCATCCTGATAACTCTCTTGGACATGTGTAGGTGGGGTGTGTTTAGACATAGATGTGTTGTTTGGTCTGAACCATCCATCACACATTTGATGAGGAATTTTTCTTTGGATTCCAACTCTACAATTCTCCTAGTTAGATCTTCTTAGAAAAGCTTTTCCTGGAATTTGCCAGTATCATCATAAGCAGGCACAGCTTTAACTTCTTCAAGGTTTGTAGAAAAACCTTGTTTTTCTTCTTCTTTTCTACCCCATGATTCTACTTTTCTTCCCTAGTTTAGGATCTCTAAATTAAAATTTTGATCCTATGAACAGGAAGTAACTTTGTTATCTCCAAGGTCCTGAGGTTCCTCCACAAGGTCTAAAAATTTCATCTCTTCTTCAAGAAGCAGCTCTATCATAGCCTCTAAATCTTCAATTTTCTTGGCTAGGTTGTCCTAAAAGAGTCTTTCTTAGAGGTGACTAGCATCATCTTGTTGAGTAGGATTGTCTTTGAAAGAGACATGTTGGTTTGTGGCATTCCCCCCAGTGGAAAATTTGCAATCTAAGGAATTTAGAAAGTTTATTTCCATGGGAGGTTGTTCTGATATCATTTGATGTTGGAAATCTAGGTGCACTGCATTAGGAGCAGGTATATTTGATAAGCTAGAGTGAGCAAGTACAATGTGATAGAAAGGATTTAGTGTAAAAGAGAGGGATTTTCTAGAATATGAGGGGGTGCATAAGGCTGGTTGCCTTGAAAAGATGGATTTCTCCATTTTGTTACTTCCTCTTCCATGGTGTATGGCCTGTGTTTGCCCAAACAAACATTCCTCTTCATACATCAACTCCTAATGATATCTATACTACTCTTCTAGCCTGTTAATTTCCATTGTCTACCTCTCAATTTCCAACACCACCTCCCTTATAGTTGCAGGGAAACTAAGAGAGCTACTTGACGTGATTCTCTAAAAATTGAGTCTGATCAAAATTATATAAAGGAAAACACAACCCATGATTTGGTGCAAAAGGATTATACATACAAGAAATGATTTTTGATGGCATTAGGCTGCTTAACCAGCTGATTAACTCAAAGTTGCCAGATGCTAAAAATACTTGATTTGTTGTAACATGACCAACATCAATCTTGAAACTTGACTTCATTGTCAAGCTGGGTCCCACCGGGTGTGCCAAAACTATTGACATAGGAAAGTGCACCCAGTGGTAAAAAAATAGGTTCCTACCTTTTCCTCACAACATGGAAACTCTCCTCTCACCTGTGGGACCAGCGAAGCTAGAGGAGAGAGTCTCTAGATAAGGGCTAGCTCCCTTTGATGCATCGTGTTGTTTCCAGCAAAAATTAAGAAGTATATATATATATATATATATATATATATATATATATATATATATATATATAGATAAAAAGGGGGGGTGAAAAGGGAGAAATATGTAGGAAAACAAACCTACTCTAAAGAGGTGATGCACCAAAATAGGTCAACCTTCACACATCCACTTTCAAAACTAGATAAATATGTACATACTCTACACATTTGGCAGAAGGCCCATGGCTGCAAAATACTGGTAGGGAGGCTTTCATGAAAATAGAGGAGAAAAAATCACTGAGGTGTTATGAAATTCACACTATAAGTAACTCCTTCTATTTTGGTCTTCTCAAATGTTAGCTCTTCTCCTTCCAGCTACAAAAATGGCATCTTGTAGATGATAGGTCTACTGGTGTTGAACCTGTGAGAGCATCAAGAAATAATGACTGGACATAGACAAACACTCAAGGCATACTCTGAAACATCTATCCAAATGGAGGTAACAAACTGTATTTTAATTGATTCAAGTGAAATTTTTCCAGGGCTACACCTTTGCAAAAGTGGAAGAACCGATTATTCTCCAAAATGATAAGTTACAATATATAAAAGAAAGGAGAAAGAAACTTGGTGCTTCTTTGACAAGTTGGCCTATCGCATCCCATTGGAAAGAGGAAAACACTATTGTGTTGTCATCATTCTAGAAGAAGCCTACTAGAACCATGTTGTATAATCACCAGATTTGACTTAGGCATTCAAGCTTTAATGTGGAAGCATGGGTCGTGCCTCTTTTCTATAAATAGATGAAATTTGTCCCCCTTTTTAAATGCATGGACACTACTGCTTGCTGTTTGTGCCATTCTGGGATTAATAGGCAATAAATTGCCTTCCACTTACCACTTGGACTACCTTGTCACTTTTTCATCATGTCATTTCTCATTGCTTGTCATCTACAATTTGTCCCTTGTCTTTCTTGTCTCTTCTAGCTTAGTTGGCACCCAAGGGCGAACTTTCAATAGGTTGCTGCATTTTTGGTTTTGATAATGCTTTCTTAGTTGGAAACAAAGGCCATTTTATTTTTCTAAATTTGATGCTCATTCAGCCATCAAGCTTTGAAAACCAATAGATATTCCATCCTCTTAAAATTTATGACTTCTCGAGCATCATCACTTGAGAACCAAGGACTAAACCATTCTACTAAATTTGACGTCCACCAGGACATCATTGGGTCTATTGCCACGTCAGCTGGGACCAATGCCACATGGCATCCTTTCCTTCCTTGGCCCTTTGAAATTTCCTTTGTATGGCCAAAATTTCCCCACAAGGGCAGTTGCCCTTCGGGGTCCTTCTATGAGTCCTTGTTTGCTTGGACTGTTCTTTGGGTTCCTATGGGCAAATTGTCTGTAGACAATTTCCCTGAGTTAAATTTCCTTGGGCTTGACTGTGGCTTTGCTTTGTTTCTATAGATAAAAAGTCTATGGGAACTCTCCTACCTAGCCTTTGCTTTGATTGGAAGCACACCTGAATCATTGAAATGCTGAAGTGTCTGCCCTCCAAAGGGTACTTTGACTTTTGACTGTCCTTCGGTGAAGGGCCTACCCTTGAACCAAAGCGTTGAACCAAGAAAAAATTTGGTTCAATGGTTCAAGGTTTAACCAAGCACGCTGAAGAACAAAAAGGCATAAAAGTTGATGAACCAAAACTAAACCCGATGAACCGTTGACTTGAACCAAGCCCACTTGAACTATTGACTTGAACCAAGCTTGTTGAACCAAAATTTGGTTTAATGATTTGGTTCAACCATTGTTGAACCAATATTTTAACCAAGTGGCCTTGAACTTGAAAATGGACTTGCAACCCAAAAATGACTAGCTTTAATCTACAGGGGAAGAAGGTGACCACAATTTTTCCTGCAAGCAAAAATTGGTCAATAAATGGTGACTCACAGGGGAAGCATGCCTGCTATGCTTAGAACCAGTTGCCTTAAAATCCATTGGGCATGGAGTCAGATGTAGTGATGAAAGAATTAAAAACAGCCCAAAATATTTGAGAATTAAACATGAAGCTTTACCCCACATGCAAAGGGAAACACACAAGGCTAAAAACACTACCTGGACAGACTACACTTAGGGAAAACAAGAAAAGAAATTGAAAGCAAACTACTATGTACAGCTAACCAGGAATGTTCACCTCCCTCCTGGATCAAAAGGAAAACTTCTCAAGTCCCCTTCCTGGTGAGAAGACTTATGGTGCCAGGAAAATAGTGAAAGGGAAAAAAGAGATGGTGACCTGCTCCTCTTGCCTGTCACTTGAGTTGGCTAGAATCTAAGTGGATCAAAATCAAACATGCCTCTGACATATATGTAATCTATTTGTCATTAGAAGCATGTTGAATGCTGGTCCCTTCTATAGGTGCTCCACACCAAGAAATCAATAGCTATTGACTCATCACCATAAGCCCCTTGATCTACATAATTCCTCTGCAATGTATCGTAGTCTGATTTGTTTCCTTTTGTCTCACTGAAAACTCTATCAGACTCATCCTCTACTTCCTCTTGGCCTTATTGAAGAAGGGTGATTGTGGTAATGTCTGAAATGGGCTCAAAAAAAGATTGCTCATCCCACAAAACTTCACTTCCATATTTAAATCTTACTTCTTCAAGGCATTCCTCCAAGAAGACAAACCTCTCCTTTTCCTCCTCAAAAATTAGGACCTCTAGATGTTCAAAAGTATCCTCCTAATTTTCCTCTAACTCAGGCTCTTCAATGTAGTCAACATCATCATCAAAACAACAAGGAAGTTCATCAAATATAGGGGAAGAGAGCTCACCATGATTTTATTCCTCTTCAAATTGCTGGAACATCTGCATATATGGAAGACCTGCATCCTCTCCACTACTGATAAGGTCTTCACAAGGAGGATTAATGATGATTTCTTCTTCGTTATTGCTCATGATAGCTTCTTGAAGAGCTTAAAATTAGATCTTTTGCTCCTCACTCACCTCTTATAGAACAATTTCTTCCTTGAGAGGAGGTGAAATGGAGAAAACATGTGGAAGAAGAGGTACTCCTTGAACTAGAATCGAATGATTCTCCTCTCTCCACTTGATCAAAACTTCATAAATATTAGGTGCGGCTTGATAAATCTCTTGGACATGTGTAGGTGGGGTGTGTTCAGACATAGAATGTGCTATTTGGTCTGAACCATCCATCACACATTGGTTGAGGAATTTTTCTTTAGATTCCAACTCTGCAATTCTCCTGGCCAAATCTTCTTGGAAAAGATTTTCCTGGAGGCTGCCAGTATCATCATAAGCAAGTGCAGCTTTAGCTTCTTCAAGGTTTTGGGAAAAACCATGCTTTTCTTCTTCTTTTCTACCCCATGATTCTACTTTTCTTCCCTAGTTCAGGATCTCTGAATTAAAATTTTGTTCTTGTGAACAAGTAGCAACTTTGTTATCTCCAAGGTCCTGAGGTTCCTCCATAAGATCTAAAAATTTCATCTCTTCTTCAAGAAGCAGCTTTATCCTAGCCTCTAAATCTTCAATTTGCTTGGCTAGGTTGTCCTAAAAGAGACTTTCTTGGAGGTGACCAGCATCATCTTATTGAGTAGGATCAGATTTGAAAGAGATGTGCTGGTTCGTGGCCTAATGGAAAATTCACAATCTAAGGAATTTAGAAAGTTCATTTCCATGGGAGGTTAATTTGATATCATCTGATGTTGGAAAGCTAGGCACACTAAGTTGGGAGTAGGTATATTTGATAAGCTGGAGTGAGCAAGTACAATGTGATAGAAAGGATTTGGTACAAAAGAGGGGGCCTTTTTAAGAATATGAGGGGGCACACAAGGCTGGCTACCTTGAAAAGATGGATTTTTCCATTTTTTTACCTCCTCTTCCATGGACTGTACATCTTGTGTTTTCCCAAACAAACATTCCTCTTCATACATCAGCTCCTACTAATATCTTTACTATTCTTCTAGCCTATTAATTTCCATTGTTTGCCTCTCAAATTCTAATGCCACCTCCCTTATAGTTTTAGGGCAACTAGGAGAGCTACTTGAGGCGATTCTCTGGATATTTTGAGTTTGATCAAAATTATATAAATGAAAACATAACCCATGATTTTGTGCAAAAGGATTATACATACAAGAAATGATTTTTAATGGCACTAGGTTGCTTAACTAGCTGATTAACTCAGAGTCACCAGATGCTAAAAATACTTGATTTGCTATAACATGACCAGCATCAATCCTAAAACTTTACTTCGTTGTCAAGCTGGGTCCCACCGAGCGTGCTAGAACTGTTGACACAGGAAAGTGCACCTAGTGGCAGGAAAATAGGTTCTTACCTTCTTCTCACAACATGGAAACTCTCCTCTTGCCTATGGGACTAGCGAAGCTAGAGGAGAGATTCTCTAGATAAGGGCTAGCTCCCTTTGATGCATCGTGTTGTTTCCAACAAAAATTAATAGGGATATATATATATATATATATATATATATATATATATATATATATATATATATATATATATATATATATATATATATATATATATATATATATATATATATATATATAGATAAAAATGGGGGTGAAAATTGAGAAAAATGGAAGAAAACAAACCTACTCTAAAGAGGTGATGCACCAAAATAGGTCAACCTTTCAACATCCACTCTCAGAACCAGACAAATACGTACATACTCTACACATTTGGAAAAAGGACCATGGCTGCAAAAGACTGGCAGGGAGGCTTTCATGAAAACACAAGAGATAAAAAATCACTGAGGTGCTGTGAAATGCACACTATAAGTAACTCCTATTTTGGTCTTCTCAAATGTCATCTCTTCTCCTTTTAGCTGCAAAAATGGCACCTTGTAGATGACAGGTCTACTAGTGTTGAACCTATGAGAGCACCAAGAAACATTGACTGGACACAGACAAACACTCAAGGCATACTCTAAAACATCTATCCAAATGGAGGTAACAGACTGCATTTTATTTGATTCAGGTGAAATTTTTCCAGGGCTGCACCTTTGCAAAAGTGGAAGAACCGATTCTTCTCCAAAATGAGAAGTTATAATATATAAAAGAAAGGAGAAAGAAACTTGGCACTTCTTTGACAAGTTGGCTTGTTGCGTCCCATTGGAAAGAGGAAAACATTGTTGTGTTGTCATCATTTTAGGAGAAGCCTACTGGAACCATGTTGTATAATCACCAAATTTGACTTTGGCATTCTAGCTTTAATGTGGAAGCATGGGTCATGCCTCTTTTCTACCAATAGATGAAAATTTTCCTCCTTTTTAAATACACAGACCCTGCTGCTTGTTATTTGTGCCATTTGGGGATTAACAGGCAATAAATTGCCTTCCACATGCCACTTAGACCACCTTGTCACTTTTACACCATGTCATTTCTCCTTACTTGTCATATGTGATTTGTCCCTTTTCTTTCGTGTCTCTTCTAGCTTAGTTGGCCCCTAGGGGCAAACTTTTAGTAGGTCACTGCATTTTTGGTTCTTGATTATGCTTTCTCAACTGGAAACAAAGGCCATTTTATTCTACTAAATTTGATGCTCATTCAGCCATCAAGATTTGAAAACCAATAGATATTCCATCCTCTTTAAATTGATGGGTTCTCAAGCATCATCACTTGAGAACCAATGGCTAAACCATTTTGCTAAATTTGACGTCCAGTGGACATCATCGAGTCCATTGCAACATCATCTGGGTCCAACACCACATGGCATCCTTTCCTTCCTCAGCCCTTTGAAAATTCCTTTGTATGGTTAGAAGTCCCCCACAAGGACACCTGCCCTTTGGGGTCCTTTAGTGAGTCCTTGTTTGCTTGGACTATTCTCCAGGCTCCCACAGGCAAATTGTCTACAGGCAATTTCCCTGAGTTAAATTTCCCTGGGCTTGATTGTGGCTTCGTTTTGTTTCCATGGACAAAAAGTCCATGGGAATTTTCTTACTCAGGATTTGCTTTGATTGGAAGTGCAACTGAATCATTGAAGTGTCGAAGTCTCTGCCCTCCAAAGGGTACTTTGACTTTTGACTATCCTTCGGCGAAGGGCCTACCCTTGAACCAAAGCGTTGAACCAAAAAAAAATGTGGTTCAATGGTTCAAGGTTCAATCGAGCATGCTGATGAACCAAAAGGCATAAAATCCGATGAACCAAAACCAAACCCAATGAACCATTGACTTAAACCAAGCCCGCTTGAACTTTTGACTTGAACCAAGCCCGTTGAACCAAAATTTGGTTTAACAGTTTGGTTCAACCATTGTTGAACTGAGATTTTAACCAAGCAACCTTAAACTTGAAAATGGACTTGCAACCCAAAAATGACTGGCTTTAATCTATAAGGGAAGAAGGTGACCACAATTTTGCCTGTAGGCAAAAATTAGTCAACAGTTACATAAGATGGTTATGATGATATAGAGAGGTCCTCATAAGTTTAATAAATGGGATTTGAGATGGGAGAATATTGAGTTAGATAATAGGATCCCACTCATCATAACCTAGAAGGATATTGTTGTAAAAAATTACATAGTGTTAAAGTAGGTCCTTTGAAGGAGGAGTCAAAGTACATGTTAATTTGTGTTGATAAGAGGTTGAAGGTTTAATAGAAGGACAAGGTTGTATATTATGTTGATAAGATGGAGTAATTGATGCAAGTGTGGGTTGAGAAGGATTATAGTAAGTGTTGATAGATGTTTGAGTATCATTGGTGATAGGTAAATAATATGGAGGGATGATAGAAATATAATGTGAAGTGTTATCTAAGGGAGGAGTTAGAATTGGTTCATCAAAAGATATAAGGTCATCCTACCCCAACTCATTTAAGTGAGTTGGATAAGAATCTTGGATAACATAAAATGTGTAAGATAATGGAGGTGTGTAAATAGGTTGAAGGTCAATGAAATCAAACACCCTTCACATATTAGTAATATTAATCACATTGTCTTTAGGAGTTATGTCAATAAAACTATCAATATTATTAGCATAATGGGTAAGTTTGTCTTAGGTATCTTGGTGATCTGGAAGAAGATCTTTATAGATGGCCAAATGAGCATTAGCCTAATTCAAAGCTTGAGATTTAGTGTGTTGCATGGGCTTCAAAATAAATTTCATAGGCTTCTTGACATTTATTAATGATATAATCATGGTGAAAATTAGGACCAAGAAGGAAATCCGTAGCTAAATTATGAATTTGCCTACATATCTCATGAGAATGACCCCAACTAGTGTGAAACCAACAAAATTTATTGGGATCATACCAAAATTTCATAGGATGAGTGGGATCAAGTTCTCATGGGAGAGGCCTTGGTAGACATTTTATTAATTCTACTAAAAATAAAGGTTTTTGGACATGGATGTTATTAATTGAAGAGATGAATATTGTTAAATTGGTTGGAAGAGGGGTGTTTGTTCTGTAGATTGGTTAGGAACAACATCTTGAATAGTGTGAATGGTATCATAAGAGTTTGTGATACCATCATTGGTATCATGATGATTCTTATTCTTTAGTAACATACCAGTACCCATAGAAGGTTGGGGTGGCTCAAATTGGTGCATAAGAAAATCTTGATGTTTAGCTTGGTCAATAACCTCCTCCAAAATACGTGGAGAGAGAGTCTAGACCTTATATTACAACTTGGGAAAAAGAGAATTGGTAAAGAGATGTAAACGGTTGTCATCTACCATAATATGTTCACATTTGTTAGAAAAATTCTTCCATCATTTCATGAAAGCTTAGAAAAAATTATTTTCAAGTTGCTTACAATGTATAAAATGGGCCAAGGTATTCTTAGGAAGGTTACTAGTTTAGAACTCTTGGACTAGAGAATTAACTAAATCTTCCAAACTAGTAATAAAATGAATTTTAAGTTAGTTGTACCAATATAAAGCATCACCCAAGAGATTTTTTTTTAATATCTTGGTATTGGAAAAGGTATTTAATTTGATCTAGTCTTTATATAAATTTTCAAATGATTTTAAATGAAGATTAGGATCGGCTGACCCATTGTAATAAATGTTAGGGGTGGTACTTCCTATATAGATACTAGTAATTTGAGATTTAAGAGGCTTATTTTGAAGATGATTTATTGTCTTGTTAACAAGAGGAGATTGAGGGATAAGATTACCATGGGAATCCTGAAGAGGAAGTAGGGGAACATTTTGATTATATGTGCCCCATGGCATTGGTTGAGGGTAGGGTTGAAGATGGATAAGGTGATTTTTCATTTTCATCATTTGATTTGCATTATTATCTTGGAAAGAATTCATTTTATTAAAAGTTTTTAATAAGATTTTATGGGTTTGATTTACATTATTAGCATTAAAATTGGTAATAGTGGATTGGGTACCACTATGGGTGTTAGTAAGGGCTTGAGAAGAGTTGTTAGTCAGTGAGGCACTAGTGGCCTAATTTTCTTATGTGGAAAAAGATGGACTAGTAAAGGGATGAGAAGAAGTAGCACTAGAGGTATGATTACCATGGGTATAAAATGATGCAATAGTGGAAGAATTGAGAAGAGTGGGTCTTAGAAGAGGCCCACTAGATGTAGAACCCACCATGTTAGTAGAGATATTAGGTTTGGAGGTAGAGGAAATTGAAGAAGAAAAAGTCATGGTATGAGAAGGGATCAAAATAGAGTGAAGAGGATGAGAAAAAAGAATCTAGTATCCCCAAATAAATGTGAGAATGTGGGAAAAGGTGAATGAGAATCTAGTATCCCCAAATCATGAGTTGGTAAATGGTAGAAGGATCCTTTCCTCAATGTTGAGGAAACTCAAAGAGGAAGAAGAACATTTTGATTTTATACTCTAATCTAGGTTAATCTTCAAATGAGAAGAGAGGATTGTAAATAAAATAGGAATGAGGAGGGGTCCTATAGTTTTTTGTGAGAGTGGTTATATGAACATTACTTTCATCCAGGAGTGGAGGCATGATCTACTTATGGGAGAACTTATTAGGTCTAGTATGTCTCATCATATACATTGAATTTAACTCAATTTTATCTTAAAACGTGAAGTTAATGATGAGGGAGAGGGATTAGGAATGGTAAAAATGATGCAAAACCAAGGAAATACAAAGAGGTAGATAAGAATATAGAGTCAACTAGGTTGACCTAATAGTAGAAATAAGGTCTAAAAATTAAGTAAATAAAGATATAGAGTCAACAAGGTTGACCTATTATTGTAACCTAAGATAGATAATACCTTTATAAGAATATAAAGTCAATAGGATCAACTTAGTACTATATTTTAGGAGGCAGAAAGGAATACTAGGTTGATCAAGTCAACTCAGTATTATAGGTAGGCAAAATAAATAATCTATAAGAGACTATGTCAAATAGAATGATAGTGTACTGAAATAAGAAAAAAAATGTACTTTCAAAGCGAGAAATGAAAGTAAACACACAATCAATTAAGTCAATGAGAATGATCCAATTGAGGCACATAACACAAAACCTTACACTAACACTAGCCAATGCAAATTTTTGTAATACAACATATAATGGGCAAAGAACAAGTAGTCAACTGAAAATTAAATGATAACTAAGTGGTCATTTTTAATGTTGTTAGATTTATTAGAGTATTATTTTAAGTGTGATAGAGTAGGTGGATAAAATTAGGGAATTAAAAAGCAATCTATGGAAGGTTTCAAGATGTTTAGACTAAAAAGGATCTATGTTGACAATGGTACTAACTTGGTATTGGGGCCTACCCCCTCAATTCACAATCCTATAATGATAAAGGTGTTAGGTGTTTTACCAATATTTACCATTAACCACATGTTAATACTTACCCATACAATCAAGTCATTTTCTCCCTCAGTGATGAAATCCAAGTAGGTAGGCCTTGGGTAGATAATTACTTAAATTTGTTTTGAGATTATGTGATTTGGTAGTGTGTGCAAGAAAGAGAAAAATAGTGTAACTAAATGGCATATTTAAAAACCACCTAATTAGAATATGTGATTTATTCTAAGCATACAAACAACTAAAAATGAAATTTTGAAGTAATTACTATCATATAGATGTTAATTTCCAACTTGAAATATAATACAGTGTCAATTCAAATGATAGTGTATACAGACATTACAACATAGATTTTATAGTTTCGTTACTATAATACTGAAGGAAGGGTCTTTAAAAAATATGTTGATAGGGACAACCTAGTCTTTCAGACAAAAGACATAATACAAAACTAGGTCAACTAGGTGGACCTCATTTGTTGTATGAGGGTAGTTTTAAAGATTGTAAACTATGGAAAATAGAACTATAAGGAATAATTAAAATTATAGAGAAAGAGAGAAAGGAACCTTGTGTTGAGGTCAACATACCCCTATTTTTAAAATTTGGGGACGCATGTGTCAAATTATGGAATTTATAATTTAAAGTTGAAATTCACTTTATCAGAGTATTATTAACATAATTGCACATTTTTGTGCTGAATCTCATCTACACCATGTCCTATTTAGTCTATATGTTCATAGTTCTATTTCATCTTTGCCTAATATTGCTAACCTTGATCTTCATGTTTCAAGTTATAGGTTGAATGGAACCTTTATTGAATAGACTAGTTGGACTCTTACTATCTTTTGGCTTGTGGAAATATAAGTTAAATCTATGTTCAAAATTTTTGAAACCCTCATTTAGAAACCCTAGATTATACCCTTTGATTTAAATTTAAAAATAGCATGAGAAAAATTGGTGGGAACACTTTTAAGATGCTAAGGACTTAAGAATAATATTTACACTAAGGCTTCATCATGTTTTTCAACATGACCAAACCTTATGCTCAAAATTATAAGCTTGGTCCCCTTTGTTCCCCTTTATTTTAATATTATCTTCATGTGTTGTAGGGTACTTTTGTTATGTTTCTAAAATTTTCAACTTTATTATCCATGGTCCCTCTTATTACAACCTAGACTAATGTCTTATTCTTAAGGCCCCATTCACATTTATTAACATAAATGGGACCTTAGTCTTAAAAATTTAATCTAAGTCTTATGTGTTTCTAAGCCCTAAATTAAGTTGTGTACTTCTTTGTAGGATCGATAGCCCATGGCTGCTCATATAAAGATGATCGAATGACATGTATAAATTTAAAATTCTTAGGGGACCCACTATTCATGGGAATTAAATTGGCATTATCACACCTATTAAATGATGTACGTGAGGCCATCATTGAATTTCACAAGGCCATCAAATTTTAGTCCCTATGTTTATTTATGTGAACTTAAAATTTATATATTTGTGCCCATCAATTAACGTCTGCGAGATCATAATTGACATTTATAAGGCTATCAAATTTTAGCCTCTATGAATAATTACACGAGAAAAAAATTGATTTTATCATGTCCATCAAATGAAATCCATGAGGCCATGAAATTTTAGTCCTTATGGTTATTTATGTGAGATTAAAATCAATTTTCTCGCACCCATAAATTGACATCTGTGAGGTTGTCATTGATGTTTGTGAGGCCATCAAATTTTAGCTCAAGAACCAATCTTTCTTGTAAAAATGACCATGTTTTTATTTGTGTTATAGAGTCTCATTTAAAGAATAAACATGCTTAGGGTTCAAAAATTCAATGTTAAATTGGCCTTTCTTTCAGCCTATAGCCTATCATAGACCAAGTTCAAATTTTCATGGGATCAATTATAAACACCTTGACCATATCTCAAATTTTATCCCAAAGTGTGGTCATGTTTCTAAACATTTGATTAAATTGGTCTAAAATATCATGCTCAGTCCCCATAATCCCAGGATCTTATTTGGGTCTATATTATCAACTTAGCCTAATAAATGCAAGGTCTTTTTGTTAAAAAGTTAGCTTAGAAATTTTTACCCTAAATTTTTATTGTATTTATTAATATGGTAAAACCTTAGGTTAAAATAATTTTACTCGGTCCTTTTATTATTAATGGTCCCCTTTTATCATGATCTAAACTTACCTTAAATACTTTATCCTATGGTTTATATTGTGTTTATCAACATGAAATAGACCATATCTTAAAGTCTTTAACCCAAATTTTTATAAGTCCCAATGCTAACTTAAACATTGTGCACCTTTGCAGGATCTATGGCTCGAATGAGATTGGAGCAAGATGATCAAATGGAAAAATATCTCTATGAACTATTCCATAGAACCTTTGAGGTCCCACTAGACTACCATATGGTAAATGCACACCAAATAATGGAGTTGACAAGGTGCAGAGCTCAAGAAGCCTCATGGAATTACCAAGCAGCATAATTATGCAACTTAGTATAAACAATGGGCAATGGCTTGCAACTCATAGGATCAAGATCAATTGATTACATTGATCTATGCAATATGATCCAATGAAGCGAGACTGAGTAGACTTATCAAAAACCAAAAGTTAGTTTTTGAATATAAATGGATGAATTTTTCTATGCTCACAAAATCTCTATTTTTATAACAGTTATAAAAATAGAGATTTTGTGAGCATAGAAAAATAAAAGTATAAATTTCAAGGTTTAAATCAAATTCAAGGCATGAATTCCCTCAAGTGAAAAATACTTCACCATTAAATCTCAAAGTGACCTATATAAAAACCCTTGCATCTACAAAAATCCCTAATTCAATCACAAATTGATCATAATTGAGCTTGATATAGTCTAATTGCTATTTGAGTAAGTGCAAACTAATTTAGAGGCAATTTGTATACTACTATGGGAAATTTATAAATTTCACAATCATTATGACATGGAAGCAACATAGAGATGACATAGAGATCTACTTAACCATAAACTCATAAAGAATAGCCTTTAATGACACAATGTTTGATATTATGGTATTGAACACTAAAGACAATAATTGGGCCAAGATATTTTGGATAATTTAGTAATTTTAACCCATAATAAGGGAGGATGATAATATTTCATCTTTCAAAAACACATATTATGACCTAGTTGTAGTAAAAATGGTGAACCTTCACCACGTAGTGATAAAACTAGAGGTACTTCACTGTATAGATGTCCTCCTCCCTATTTTTAAATAATGTAAAATTTAAAATGGTATGTTGATAAATGAATGTACTCAAAAATTCCTTACCTATGTGTCTCCCATTGCTTTTTGTAAATATTATAAGTTACCCAAGCCCCGAGTAGATATACCCATACTTAATGAATGGGTTAAGAACAATGACTTCAAATACATCCTAGTCCCATGGTTGTATTATAGAAACTATGTGTTTTCTAACCTCAATAGAAACATTCACATCAGCCAATTATGACCTAGAGTTAGGATGATAATGACCTTGATGAACAAGCTATGTGGAAAACCCACTACCACCTATGTTGACAGCATGTGGGTACCCCTGGTATACTTTATGATTGAGAAGGAGATCATCCCTCCCATTAGTGAATTTATCAACTCATGTCTATGTAGTTAGATATTTATTATTAGGAAAGGGTCTAGGAAAAGCTTCTATATGATGTATTATCTCCTAGATTCCTTGCTTGCCATATTGAGATCCTCAACTTTAGGGGATGGTCACCTAAAAGAACATAGATAGTGTCCCAGTTCTATTCAAAATTGCATATCTTTAATTATAGGGACCATATCCAATTTATCTATGACTACATATATCCTACCTTGAATGAGGCTCTAATAAGATGCCCAATCCCTAGTGTTAGCCCATTGGAAAAGAAATCCATTGAGTCCATTAGAGACATCTAGTTTTATCCAAACTACACAATCATTAGAGTTGGGAAACATTTGAAGGCTAAACAAATAAATTTGGCCTATGAGCATCATCTTGGAATCTATGACTCAATATACACTAAGATTGTATCCTTCAAAATAGTATTAGATAGGTTGAATAAATGTGGCATTAATCTAGAAGCTAGATTAGTGAGGGACCAAAAAGGAAGTGATGACATTTGGCAACTTGATCTGAGGTAGTACCACTTGTTATATGGTCAATCCTCTCAACTTCCTCTCATGCAGCCATAATATAAAGTGGAAGTTCTAAATCCTAAATTAGAAAGTGAATAAAGGCCTGAAGAAAGGAGACCTAGGGAGGGGACATCATCTTCAACCCAACCCAATGAACCAAGTTCTATAATTTAATACATTTATGTGGTAACATTAGACCCAGGGGACATAGTGGAAGATGAATTGTAGATTTTATCCATTGCTTATTATTTTAATTAGTAAGAAATTAAAATAGAATAAACTCAACCCTAAGGGGGCATAGATAGAAAACTAGAAGGAATTAGCCTTGAGCCTAGTTCTAGTTGTTCCCCCATAAAAGAGAAAGGCTAAAATTACATTAGTTCTAATAGGAATAAAGAGACCCAAACTGACCTTCAATCACCCTTTATGTGAGGTCAATGTATTTAGTGAAGAGAATGTGCTATAAGGGCCAACCATCCTTGAATGGTTCATATATAGTAAGCTACAAAAGATTTCTAGTCTGTAACACTCTTGGGCCTTGACCAAGTCAGTAAACATAACTATCCATGATGAGCTCAAACCATGGATAATTTCCTTGTAGGAGGAAAAAGAAAGAAATATGGCTACCTTTGGGGATTCAAGTGGTACTCATATGGCTATTCTTAAGACATGGGTAAATATTATAGTTAGAGTCCATTTCAATCTAACAACTATAGGTTTAGAGATGGTGATGGAAAAAAGAGCCATGGTTGCTAGTGAAGAATTCATCTTTTGAAAAGTGGAACCATTTGTTGGTTTAACTCTAGTAAGAGGTCAAAAGCTAGGTGAGGACCCCATATTTGAAGAATATATACTTGGATATGACCAATATGAATTAGCTCAGCTATAGACTGGCATCAAGGGCATAAAATAATAAATAGAGAACCTAAAGAAGCAAAATGAAAATATGGAGAATCAGACTATTCTATCTATCCCAAATTCTATAATAGACATGTTTTAGGCATCCTTTTATGACATGTTTATTTCTATGAAGATAACAAAGGCAAGATAGGGTGTACTAGGTCAGTAAGATGTAGCAACCAAGGGTTTAATTACTCAATGGTAAAGTTCAAAAGATAAAATAAATGATCTAATTAGCATCTTGATAGGGGATAAAATCCTAGGGTTGAAGACCATCAGCCTTTCCCACCTTAACATAGTCATGGGACTAATTATTGATAAAATTCAAGGATTGAGCATGTGGTCCAAGAGCTTGGAAAAACTCATCATGGATGATAAGGAGTTATTGGATAAGATAGATAAGTTCCTTAAGACCATGATTATCAATCCTACAACACTCAACACCATGGGCATCATTATAGATGATGAATTCAATCATAGGACCACTTTAGTCATGCAAGAGGTAAAGATCAAGAGCCAAGGTAGTTCTAGGAATGACAATAATGGGATCATGCATATGATCATAATTGTAAAAGAAAATATAGCTGAGGCAAGAAGCATTAAAGAAGACTTGGAGAGAAATAATAGGGACCTTGATGACTTAGTTGAGCAAGAGGATGAAATCTTCATTGAACCTATAATTAATTTGATATTTATTGATGAGAAACATCAAAAGGCAATAAGACTACAACAATAGAACCAAGGGACTTCATCATCACAGGGTCCACCTACTAGTTAGGATTATTCTCTTTTATTGAAACATTGTAAATTCTAAAATAGAATATTTTTTGTAAAGGCACGTGTAATTTATATAGGAACATTTCATATATGTCAGTCGCATGAAAAGAATTTAGTGTATTCTAGAAACTTTTATAAATAGGGAATTTGTCCTTACAATTATACACATTTAATTTGATAGGACTAACTGACATACTTCCTTTAAATATATAAAAGGAGTTTTGTCATTTGTAAAAGGGGGAGGGAGTTTTTGAGCTCCAAAAACTAGTGTAAACTTTGAATCAATTAATACAAGTAGAAAATTTTGAGAATATTATCTCATCTTATTTGTGTGAATTATTATTTAACTCTCTCAATTTTTTTTTTGAATCTTAGATTTGAATAGTTATTTTGAATTCTTGGCACATACTTTTTGAATGCAAAATTTTTAAATTGTGCATATGTTAGGTTAATTGAAGGTTCCTTATTTTGATTTTTTTTTTCTCTATATTTATAGATGTGCATTAACTATCTGCTTAAAAGAGTAAAACATTAAAGTAAACATGGTTCTTATTTACAGTGTGTCTTATCTTCCTTAGAAGTTTTCTTGATATACGTTGTGATTTGAAGTTAAGATATTTTACTTCATATATTAGGTTTAAGTGAATGCTAAGGAAAGACTTGAAATTTGTCATAATGTCTGAGATAAATATCAACAACACTTTTCTTCTCTGCCTTACCCTACCCTTTTTATTTTTTTAACCAAATCACTTTAGTTTAAATGTTATTATAAATAATTACATATATTAGTCTTTAGACTTATAATTTGATCACAATTCACTAATTAGCATAGATAATCTTCTTATTTATAGATATATAGGCTAGGGTAGCTCCCAACCACAAACTAATATAAATATTTTAGAAAATTAAGTTTACTCTACCACTATTTCATCACAGGTAACTAGATTACCACAAGTTGTTACTCATGCTATGAATTATTCAAATTTTAAAATGAGAAGTATTTTTTAGACACATAAATCATGTGTGATACACATAGAGGCATAAAAAAAATGTAAGATTGTTGCTGATGTGCCTTGAATATCACTTTCAAATTCTACCAACTATTATTTTGATGTGACTGTGTATTAAAACTATACACAGAATTTAGAAACTATACCTACCTTATCAACCTAGAATCACAAATAAAAAATAATAATAAAAAAAATAAAAAAAAATGAAAAACATGAAATAAAACCTATAAGAGTTAGATTTACATCAGGTTCACCAAAATGTATGCAATCAAAAAGGCATCAATTCTATAAATAAATCCTAGCTCAGAGAAGATAAATCCTACTTACACTTCTCATTGGGGATAAATTAGATAATTGGAACATGACCAATATGTTGATCCACTAGACCCAATTAATGGATATCTTATCATAAAAACAATACTAGGGATGGTTCCAAAGCCTCCAGTGAAGCACAATCATGCAATAACCCTAAGTCCTATGTTTTCATATTCACTATACTAATAACAAGTAAAGTAAATAAATCTAATCAAATTCTCACCAAATCTTGTGGCATAAAGTGGAGGTAATAAACAATAATAGTAAACATGCATATAATATATATACTTATGTCAATGTATACCGAATCCTAATACATGGAAGATAATTACAAATGCATATTTATCTACTCTTAAAAAGGAGGAACAAAGTTATAAATACACACCTTTGAATATGAACCCTTTGAGCCTCAATCTCTCCCTTGACCAAGGTGATTTGTAAGAGGTTATTGTGGTATGTAAGGATGATAAGGATAAATTAGTTTTAGGCTACACAACCTATCAATGCATCCAAAATAATTATCTACAAGATAAGATATGTATCTCCGAAGAAAGTATGAAACCCTAAGCTTTCTCCTCAAGTATAATGGTGGAAAAGTAGATACGTAATACCTCTTACTTCTTATTCTATTCTCTAAATAATGGTGAAATTATCTTGTATGTATAGGTGGATTTAACCCTAATCCCTTCTAAACATTTTAGCCAATAGGTTTGACCCAGTCAACCTAGTATTAATATTGATAAATAATTTACTAGGTCATGAGATAGGTCAGCTAAGAGCTAACCTATACCCTAAATGAATTTAACTGATAAGAGTACAAGGTTGACCTAATCAATATATTACTATACACTGTCTAAAGGGGTTTAGGGTTAGGAAAAGGGGGAAAAAATGTGGGAAATGACTGAGTATACAATAGAAAAAAACAAGCTTAGGGAAATAGTTTTTAAGAGATAAGTGTGTAGATAACAAGTGGCAAAAGGGACAACAATCTTGTGAAGCACCAATGGTCTACCCACCCCTTTTTGTGTACCCTTTAAGGTGTGTACTCAAATATATTAAGACTCAATGGGTTCTTACAAGATAAAGAACATCATGAATTGATAAAAGTTTGAAAATATAATGTGTATACAATAATAACCTACTTTATAACACATTAAAAATAAGCTATACACTTATTCATTATCAACCAATATCTCTCTACCATTGGATGACACTCACTAAGCCTCTTTATCCTCATAGTGCTAGTCCATTTCCTAGAGTGTGTATTCCCATTCCATTAAGAAGACTTTAGATTGATATGGATTATGATCGTAGGCTTTAATAATTTTGATCCACAGATAGTTTGTATCTTATCCTTAGTCATATTAAAACCTTAGATGAATAATATAGGCCCTTAGTCCCCTTTGGTGGGACACCTCCACATTCTTCCTTGCCAAGTAAATAACCCTCAAATCTAAGCCTTTCATTCCCCTTTTATTTTATCCTTGGGTGTACCCTCATCCTAGTTCATTTAGGATACCCATCACCATCCATTACATTGGTTATCTCATCCAGACCTCAAAAATTGCAATGCATAGTTTAACATGTGTTATTCACATGTATATAGAAACCACCATTGGCTAGGTGTATATAAATAAAATTCATTATTGATCAAATAATTTTCTCATATTCTATGTATATCAATGTTTATTATTTCTTAAACAAGTTTTAATCATGAATATGTGTAATTAACCTTTTAAAATGGGAATTATTTCTAAAATTTGCATGGAAATATTAGAGAAATTTTTGATTATCTAATAAACTTATTTGTTTCAAATAAAACATTCCATTTAAGCATGATGCATACCTTAACTGTGATACACAAATTCATCATGAGTAAACCCATGAATATCCTTAAGTGTGATAATTATCTTCTATGAGAAATTTTGGTAATGTGTTTTCAAGTTATTTGAATAACCTTATTTCCTAATGTAGGAAAATAGGGAATATAATTTATTAAAAAAGGAATATAATCTAGTAAAATAGGAAACCTATTCTAGGAAAACATTGAATCTAATCTAGGAAAACATGAAATCTAACCTAGTAAAATAGGAACTCTAATTTAGTCCTACTAATAAATCATAACTTGCAATCATTCTAAGATGCTTCTATTTGGAGCAATCATAAAATAGTGTTTCAAGATTTGTTTATTAATTGAAAAAATAAATTCATTAGCTTGGAGGTCTTTCAAATGAAAAATATTGTTACCCAAATTTTAAAATATCTAATGTGGTCCAGTCCATAATGAAGTGAACTTATCATGTTATCCTTTATTTTCATGTGTATTATCCCACATGAGAACTAAATTTGAAATCCTAAAAACTTCTATCAGAGATATTTTTTTAAAACCATCTCTCGATAATGTCCTAATTTTTACTCAATTTCTATAAAGCTTTTATTTATGCATCTTCCATTTGAATAATGTCTATCATTCTAGTAGAGATTTTGTCATCATCTTCCATATACTCTTGCATAAACTGATATGTTAGAAACTTTACAGTGATGGGGAAGAAACGGTTGTTTTACATACACTAAAAGAAAATCTTGACCCTTTATAACCTACTTATGTTTTGTCTTATATACTCATTATTCATATTTTAGCAATAGGTGCCATTATCTTGGTTTTTTTATGTTGATTTCTTTATGGCATCAATCAAATTATTTTTGGTAGATTCAAAAAATCCATTCCCCTATGGATAATAATTTAAAGATAACTTTAAAATAACTTTATTGTTATAATCCCACTCAGTGAATTCTATAGATTGAAAATAATGTATTATCACATACTAAGGAAACTAGCATTCCAAATATAGTCACAATATTTTATTTAAGGAATTTGATCACATATTATGCTCTATATTTATTTACAATTGTAGCCTTAGTCTATCTCATACAATAGTTTATAGATATCAACATGAAATTGTGTCTAACCATTAAATCAAGTCTAATAACCCTTACAAAACAGACACTCCATTGTGTAAAGGGGTGTACTTCAATCATAGGCTATAGAGGTATGGCGATATGGATTTATCTCTTCCCAAAAACTTGACATTGGATATAATTTTTTATGTGATTATGTGTATCCTTTAAAATGGTATGCCAATAGTATCCCATCCTTCAAAAAATTTGTTTGTAGCATTCCTTGAAGGGTGTTTATTACCTATCTTTTGGTGAAAATTATTAAACATGTCTATAGTTTCTTCTCTAAAAATGCATCTAAAATACATAAATTCATAATTTTTTTCATAAAACACTCCTTTATTAATTATATAGTGTGCTTATTTGATATTTAATGATCACCTTTATTCTCTATTTAGTTTAGGTTTATAATTTTTTATAAGTAAATAGTGAATGATATGGATACACTAGTCACCTCTATCAATCTGAGACTTATTAACCTACTCAATGGAGATGTTTAGATCAGTATTTATCATCAAATAAATAATACCTTCTCCTTACACCATTTTATCAAGCTTAATTTATAGGTCAAATTCCTAAAATTTAACTATCTATTTTACTCTTCTTTCCCCAGGCTCATGATGTCCAAATGTGAGTTGATAGTTGGATCCAAAAATGTCATATATCTTTTTATGCAAATGTAATTCCTAAATTTATTCATAGATTTTATTAAGGCATAAATTTAATTTTATAGCATAGATTATGTAAATTTTTATTCCTTCAAATTATTTCTCATGAAGTTTATTTATAGGATGTTAATTATCTTCAAACTTTTGGGAGAGCACAACTATTATATTATGTTATGATGCAAATGAATACATGAAGAAATATTTGGTAAAGTTTGGGCTAATCAAGACTAGAGCATGGGCCATTGGTGTTTTATATGTCTTGAAATTATTTATTGCCTCTATATATCCATTATAATTTGCATCCTATTTCAACATTTAATTAAATAGTTTCACAATTTATATGAATCATGAAATGAAATTTCATAAAAAAATTATCTTTCCAAAAAAGGATTTGATCTCCTTTTTGTTGTTAGGATATAGAATTTTTAAGTTGTACTCTTTTAGGTTCAATTGAAATACATTCATTGATGATAATATAGCCCAATAATTTACCTTTTGTTACTTTAAAAATGTGTTTCTTCATGTTTAGTGAGATTTCATACCTCTTGCATCTATCAAACACTCTCTGGAAGTGGGCAACATGATCTACCCTATATTTATAAAATAAAGTATATAATCTATGTAAATAATGATGCACTTACCAAGTGATTCCTTGAAATTCAAAATCCATGGCACATTGAAAGGTAGCACCTGTATTTATTAGTTCATAATGAATTCATATATATACAAAGGTTCCCCATTTAGTAGTAAAAGTAGTTTTCATTCAATCATCATTCTCTACCAAGACCTAATTGTATCCTAAAAATCCATCTAAAAGAGACATTATTTATGACCCACTAACTATCTAAATTACTTAATCTAAGGAATTCAAGGTCTAATTATCCTTTTTTGAATCTCAATTATGATTCTTAAAATATACACATAGTTTGATTTCACCATTCTTATTTCATATAGGAACAAGATTGGGCACCCAAGTATAATTTTTGATAGGAAATATAATTTTAGCATCTAACAAATTTTAAACTTATTTTTGAATGAGAGGTTTCATAATGGGATAAGCCAATATTTACCTTTGTCTAAAAGGTTTGTGTTCTTCTTTATGTCATATGGTATGTGTGATAAATATGGGATCAAAAAATTGTAGTTATTAATAATTCTAGGTAACCACATCCTTGTATTTAGTTAACAATTCTTTCCATCTCTATTTTTCTTGTTCTGAACAACTTAGTTCAATGTTGACATGTTGAGGATGCTCATCTATTCATAAATTCACCTTGGTAAAATCAAATTTGTTTTGTCTTAGATTGATTTTATTTTTTGGCTTAGAATTTTGTATCAAATACTCATTCCAAGGAAAGCATTCCTTTAGGTATTATATTTTATTTCAATTGAATGATATAATCATCTTGTCTTTCTTTTTTGTTCATTGGTTCAAAATCTCTTTCATCAATGATATATTGATCATCATTAAATACCTAAAAATTATCAATTTTATCAAGGATTGGAGGGCATGGTACCTATTATCATGTGAATCTTACATCTGTTTGATTAGTTAGATGATTTACTAAAACATGGTAACATCCCCAAAGTGTGGGAGCTTGGATCCTTAGGATGAACCTTCATAAAAGGTCAGCTTCCTACCTAAACTAAGTGTACCTAATATAAGATCAGTTGCAAGAATAAAACATTACCAAAATGGACTTATTTATAGTTATAACTATGATTTCATCATGGAAAAAGAAGTAGAAGTAACTTAAATTCATAAAATGGTGATGCACAAAGTTCATAGAGTTCCTCAACTTGCTCTTACTAGCACAAAAAAAGTTCTAAAAAATTAATTTTTAGTTATAAAACTCTCACAAACATGCTATAGTAAATTTATTGTCAATACTTTATTTTGCATTAAGGGTTGTAATGTCTAAAATATTCTTTAAAGTGAGCCAAAGAGATTTAAATGCATCTAAAATTTATCTCAAATGAATTAAAATAGATTTAAATCCATAAAATGCAACTAAAATTTTGGACACATGGTGAGACAATAATAGGAGAGAGGAAAATTCAATCTTTTATTAATAATTCAAGGCATAAGCCAATATTACAATCCTCAAAAGGGCATAGTTTTGATATACCAAAGAGAGGGTTGCTTAATTCATTTTAAAAATAGTCATATATAGAATAGTCCTAGTAGTGGTGGTAGAAAACATTATTAAATTCCCATTATTACATTCATTAATTCTTGTTCTAAGAAGAGAAAAAACCAATATAGGCATATTAGGGATAAAACACCCTATTCTCACTCTTTTTATGTCTTTGGAGAGCTTATTAAATTTATATTTGCTCAATGACTCACCACTTTCTTCCTAGGCATGCATGTTGGAGATAATATAGATGATTTGACATTTTATTAGTGTTTGAACCCCTTGCTAGGTCTTCTACATGAAAATAGGTCTTCATTATAATAAACATTTAGTAAACCACCATAACTCACTATTAAAAATCCATTGAATATGTTTTCTATCAAGAAACCACTTTAAGGATGTTGCACCTCATAAGGATCTTATTCCTAATGGTTTTGTAAGCTTTATGGATGTTTGAGAAGGCTTAAAGACTTGCATTGTCTTATTGATGTGGTATTTAGAACATGAAATCTATTAAATTCTATTATATAGAATGAAAAACATAGTTTGAAAGGCTTCAAACTTTCCTTTGTAGACCCATAAGATAATTCCTAAAAGCTTTTAATACCCTTCTTTGATATTTTAAGGTCATAGAAACCTTGAAAACCTTGTTACAGACCTTAAAAATTATTTTGTATCCTTTTAAATGATTTAAAACTTAAGAATCTTCACTTATTGGCCATGTTTTTTTAACTATAAACATTATAAATATTGAAACATTTATTTGTGTCTTCATATTCTCATATACCTATAATTTTCATGGTTTAAAACCTTTATCCTCTAGACCTAAAAACTCCATCATTTCACCTTGCAGACCTACAAGTTCTCTTGGAGGGTGCTTGGATAGAAATATAATGTCCTAGGAATCTTATATACTCCCATAAATATTTGGTTGAAGGGATTAAGGTCATTTAAAACCATAGAAGATGGTTGAAGATCTATTTGATCTCATAATCACGCTTGAAAAACTCTATATATCTTCTAATCTACAACTTTTCCTAAAACTTATCTTTCATACATTAAAAAAGTATTTAGGTGATTTTAAGACTTGGTACCATGTCTCTAACATTAAATACCTCTAATAAATCCTACAACATTAGTGCAGACCATGGAATCTTGTATTTTCTTTTTTTTGACAATCTCAAATATTACTTAATAAGGTGCAAGCCTGCAGGAGGGTCTAAGGAGCTTGGAAACTCATGGATAACTTAAATATGTTTGGCAAGATGCCTTCAGGATCTCTAAGGTCTTTGTCATGTCTTAGAACCATGTAAAAAACTACTTGCCACTTGTATGAATTTGTATCATTTTTAAGTCTCTAAAAAACCCTCATAAACCTTAAAATACTTGAAACTCAATGTATTCTTCTTTGTTTGAATTTATTAAGACCTTAAAAGTGCTTGAAACTATGTTTTAGTTCTTGTTATATTATATGAAGGTATTTGAAACCATTTTTGGGTCATAGAACCTTATATTAAATGTTGTAGTCTTATTTTGAGGCTTTGAAGACTACAAAACCTTAATGATAGTCCTTGGAGAACCATTATCCTGTAAAGAATTTTGTTATACCTTATGAGTTCAAAGAGTAAAAAGTATGTATATTAGTCTCTTGTTAGTATAAATAATAAAATATAAATCATAATAATTCACTAATACTAAACCCTCTTACCTAAAAATTAGGGGGAACATAACACAATAAGCAAGAGCACAAAATAGAGATGAAGATAACACAATTTTCTTACCTCCTTTGTCACATTTTATGCTTAATTATTGGCATAAGGATGTTCATACTTGGCTTATGAGGACTGTATTCTTATATCAATGATCTTCCAATTTGGTAGAATCTCTCCAATAGTCACTTGTGGTTTGGTGTGAAGCTTGACATAAATTAGGCATCATAACACTACTCTCAAAGGCTTCAAGAAGGTATTATAGTAGAGTAATATTACACATAAAATATTATTAAACAATGGTTTGGGCACTTATATTTATATCTCAAACAACTAACTCTAACCATAGGTATATTAAGTTAGATTCTAACTTGGGTTGAGTCTAAATTATCCTAGGTTGAGTCAGTATAACTCTAGATGGGGTTAATGTACTCATGAAGTTTTGACACCTCACTTTTAGATATTTGTGATGAATTTCAACTCACTTTAGATATTTGTGAGGTATGAATCATATTTTTTTTATTATTTATGTGATAATAAGTCATTTTATTAGCTCTTTTGACCCTTGACTTCATATTTGGATAAAACTCCTTTTTTAGTAAATGAAATTCACTAATTTGATTTATAATTTTTGTTTAGGTTAGTAAATTAGGATTTGAAATATAATTAGTCTTGATTAGTGATTATTGTATTTTTGCAATTTTTTTAAAAATTAAAAGTTAATAACTTAACATGCCAAAAGTGCTAAATTACTAGGTCATAATTTGAGTAGGGTTAGAACTAAACTAGGTTAGTGATGTATACAAGGTAATATACCAAATAATCTAGCCTATCATGTTTTTGGGTAATTAAATATGTTAAATGGATGAATTTGGGTAATTTAGTGATTTCTAGGTTTAAAAATGTCTATTTGCTATAAATTAAACTAAATGCTAGTTTAGGCACAAAAATGGCCAAAATTAAGTGTCTATAGTTTTTCCTTATTTGAGGAGTTATAAGACATAAGAATAGTAACATATTTTCAAATAATTAAAATTTAATTAATCTAAATGGTTCATGCCCCAAAGGGTGGTTGATAAACCCTTGATGTCCCCTCGAGGAAGTAGGCATCAAAAATAGAAGCATCGAATATTCCTTCAAAATGAAGAAAATGACATGATCTATATGGGAATGGGGATGGGATTACTAAATTACATAAAATAAGTTATAAATAGTAATGGTGATAGAGTCACTAATTTTCCCAAAGGTGGTTATAAGTAGTAACCAAGTGTGTGACACTAGCTTTTACAAAGGTGGTTATAAGGAGTGGCATGGGTAGATGCCCCAATAGATTAGTGGGATATATATTGATTTGCCCAAAGGTGTTTATAATCAATAACCAAATTGAAAATGTTGACATAACCAAAGGAAGTTATAATCATTAATGGAAAAGGAAACACATTAATTTACCCAAAGGTAGTTATAATCATAAATGAAAAGTAGGAAAAAGAATGATTTGCACAAAGATAATTATAATCATTAATAGAAAGTAGGAAACATCGATTTATCCAAAGGCTATTTTAATCAAGAATAAAAATTAAGAAACACTAATTTACTGAAAGGTAGTTGTAATAAAGAATGGAAATTAGGAAACAACAATTTTCCTAAAGGAGATTATAATTATAAATGGAATGGAAAACACATTGATTTTCCTAAAGGATACAATCATGAATAGAATGGGAAACACACTGACTTGTCCAAAGGTAGTTATAATCAGGAACATATACATTTGCCCCAGATGGGTAGGTGAAGTTGTTTAAAAATAATTATTTTCTCAAATGTGGTTAGAATCATTAGCATGGACAAAAAAATAATGATTTTCCCATATGTGGTTATAATAATTAAATTGGTCAATAATAAAATTTGTCATAATAGGGTAAATTAGCAAGGGTATTTTATGCAAAAAATACATAAAATGAATGCATGATGAGATGGAAAAGGATACCAACACACTTCTAACCTAAATGTGATTTTAAATATACTCGTTCAAATAAACATGGGATATAGGTTAAGAAATCATGTTGTTAAATGGGTCTCAAGGAGAGGCCCAAAAATATGGTTAAGGTTAGGAGATATTCTTTTGAGATTATCATCTAATAATGTTGTACGACTTAATTAGATGCTTATTCAATGATACTCGTCTATATAAACACATAATAAATCATGTGTCTCTTATTTTTTACTCATGGATTTAGGCATGTGTTTAGGGAGTTGGCTAGGTTTTTGATATATTGGAGAGATGTTACCATTACTATAAGATTTTGTGACCACAATTTTGTGTAGCTTTTTATATTATGCATGATAGTTATGGATATCTAAAATGACAATTCATATCTTAAGCATGGAAATTTTAATTTAAATGTAAATATAAACAACTTAGTAATATGATACAAATAATCAAATCCCAAGAGTAAATAGAACAAATAAACTAAGTTTCAGATGAAATTCAAAAGGTTGTAACTAAATTACATGATATGGATAATCAAGAATTAAGTGCAAATAAAATGTAATAATATTACAACAACAAATAAACATATAATAAAAAATAACAAAAAAATTTAAACAAATAAAAATACAAAAAAACATTAATAAAAACAAACAATAAAACACTAATAAACTAAAACAAATAAAATACACAAAAAAACAAAGTGAACAAAATAATCAAAACAATTAAACAAACCAAAGAAAATAAAATTAAAGTAAACAAACTACTCTAAACACATAGAAACAAACAAACTAAGCCAAACAAATAATGAGAGATAAATAATGGTTATTCACAACTTTAGTACAAAACAAAAACTAATTATTTGTGCATGAGTAATAGAGGTGTTTCTCTTGGCAATAATTTGACCCCTAAGTTGGGTAGTAATGACATTGGTACAATAACACAAGAATAATTGGTGCAAAGTTACCCCTAATCTACAGGGAAACAATGACACAAATAGAATGGCACAAAAATTACCCGTAGGTCATAGGATAAAATGAGAAAATGAGACGACAAAAAAAATGAGGGAGAATAGAATAAAAGGATGGGGTATCCAAGATTACTCCAAATTCACTAGGCAAGTAGAAGTTGCCTACATAGTTTCATGGACACAGGATCTAATGTGAAATTTAGGTCAAATTTAGCTCTCCCAAGATATGGGATAAAACAAAATAGATGATAATAAAACATGATTAACGTGTAGAGGAAATTAGAAATGATCTTGAAAAATGGCGATTACATGATAAAAGAGGGAATGAAATTTCACAATCATGAAACATAAACACAAATAAATCATGAAAGTATGAGAGTATGTTTTAAGTCAAAACCACACTAAAAGTCAAGAGATTAGTATCCACTAATGAACTAAAATGGTAATTTAGAGTGTCTACTACATTTATGGCTTAGGAGGAGAATGAGATCACAAAATTGTGAGAGCATCGAGACAAAGAATACTCACAAAATAAAAATGTTAGAAATTTGTCAATTATGTCATGGTGATGTCATGGAGGTGTCTAGGTAAGTAGATTAAGTGATTTGATAGTCTAAGTGACAATGACAAAGTGTGCAATGTGCTTGTCCTAATATGCTTAGAGGAGGCTTGATTGATATTTAGTTTTAGCATAGTTAGAAATGTTTAGGGATGAGTGTGGTTATTTTATGATGTGTAAGGGGTCCTATAATAGGTCAAAGATAAATTGAGTGCTTGTGTGCATGAGTGGAATTCACTTTATTCTTTATTATGTTCATCTAGGCATAATTAGCTATGTGACAGATAAATTTGAGGAGGAATTTTTATGTCATTATATCTCATGTGTGTGAAGGTTATAGGATTACATTTATATATGGTTCTATTATCCTATGTGATTAGATCATATGGTCCAGATTTAAGATCATGAAATTTAGCATAACAGAGGATATGTGGGTGCAAAGTTGGTCCCTCAGACAGAGGTGCACTAAGTTTCAACACTTAGCCACATTTGTAAAGAAGATCTAACAGTCTAAATTTCATCACATCAAATATCAATGGCACAAAATGAATTTGAGATTAAATAAATTATTTGTTTAAGTACAATAAAGATCTAATTAGTCATTTTGGTGATAGCATATCATGCATGTGTGAACGTGTTAGGAGAAAATGGTCATATGGGTTTGTTTAGTATTTTGCCTAGTTTTTATGGTTCAATTTTGAGAACATGTGAGTGAGCAAAGTAATATATATATATATATATATATATATATATATGCAAATTTGGACTTAAAAAATTATTGTAGTGGTACCCATAGTCATTTTTTCATGATGTTAAAGATTGAGAATAGATGGAGATCCAATAGTTCATGGGAGTTCGTAGATCTAGATCCATAGGGCGTAGTAAGTCAAATGGGTCAAAGTGTTCAATGCTTAAACTAGGTAAGGACTAAATTCATTAAAAAAAAATCAATGAACCATATTTGGTCCAAAGTTTTAGGAAGTAGTGAGATGAGGACAAGTGTTTGATGTTTAACATTGAGCAGAGGTAAACACCAAGCTTATTCATAAGATCAATGGTGAATGGGTGTTCGTACTAATCAAGATCAACAATGCATGTTAAATTCAAGAGGTCAAAGTGAGAGGTTTAAAAAGGTAAAGGTAAATATATCTAAAATAATATTGATGGTGGGTGATTAATCTAAGTATCAAAGACATGATATGATAACATAGTGTCTGAGGTTTTATTATAATCATTGGCATTTGAAAATTAATGAAGGAAAGACCTAGTGCTCAGTATTTATACCATAATGTTTGATTCAATATGAATTTGAATATGAAGTAAAAATAATTGAAGAGGACTCCATGGCACATATAATGGATGTGATTATTAAGTTTACATATATGTACAAACAAATATATTGATCTTTAAAGTTGATTGTGTGATTGACTATGTTCTGCAAGTGACTCAAGAAGGTTGTTCAAGCTTTTTTTTTTGGATGTATCATAATTAATTATATATTGGAAAGTGTTGTAGACTCCTTTTAGATGATATATTTAGTATTTAGAAGCTTTAATAATTGATATTCAATATGAATAAAGCTTAAGAAGTTGATTGTGTGTTCATTCATGGTGTCTTTATGAACAAAGATATTGTTTAAGTTGATTAAACTTGCATAGAAGAGTGAAATGATGATTGTAAGAATTTGAGAATGTTAAAGGGGTCATGTGGAGTGGACCTATGAATTTTAAATTGGTAATGTGTTCTTATTTTTTCCCTATGAAGTGCTAAATGGGTGAATAGGTCTCCATGAGACCTATAAGGACTATAAGGGCATAATTGAAAGGTATAATTACTTAAAGGTGACACATGAATGCTATGGAAAACCTTTTGAGGATGGTATTGAGATATGGATTTTTATGTTAGAAGCTGTAAGGGTTGAGGCATGCTAATGGCCAGCCAAGATGTTGATATTCATGAAGGCTCTATATATAATGTAACCAAAGGAGATGGTTTTAAGATGTGAAAGAGGAGTGTGCATGTGAGAGTTGTGGAACAAAGAAGAGGGAGAGAACCTAGTAGATGAGTTGATGAGTAGAGTAGATTGAAGACTATGTGTATGAACATTTATTCATGTTATTGAGGTGGTGATAAATTTATTACCAAGGAGTAAAGAGTGATCCAAAAAGGTGGCTTGGATGTATTGAGTGTGAACAGTTGAAGAGAGTTGATATACTTTGTATATCCACTAGATTATTAGGCAATTAGTGTTTATGATATGTTCTATTCATAGGTGTTTTTATGAATGCTCAACATCTAGGGATTTATAGCTTCCTTTCAAGGTGAAACTTGATAAAAGTTTAGCTGTTGTGGTTACTTAGTTAGATAGGTTTTGTAGTAGCTTATGGGATTATATTATTACTAAATAAGGGATTTTAGTTCCTTGATTAGTTGTAGTTGGTCTAAATTGGTTATTTTTATTATAGGATAGTATTCCAATTATAGGTTTTATTGAGTTTTCTCTCCCAAGATGGTTTCTCACACCTGTCATGTGTTATGTGTTTGATCTTACATTGTCTCTCTTTTTCATTACTATGAATGATATGTATGCTTCATGAAATACTTGTGGCAATTGATTAAGAGTTTGAAAGGATTTAAATTGAAATTGGATTATCTAGGCACACTAATTCACTCCCCCCTCTTAGTGAATGTACCTTTAATAATTAGCATCAAAGCATGTCCTTTGGTAAATTCTTGATAGCTTGAAAGTGATCCAGGTACAATATGGTTAGTCATCAAAGAGGTTTCTCTACTAAGAAAGCACTAATGTTCAATGTATCTAATAATAATTTTTAGAGTGCAAGGATGAGAACCTACATCATGTCCTTAGGGTTTTACTTTTGAAAATTTGTTATGGATGGTTATTTTTCACCTACTATTCCTCCATCCAGTGTTGTAGAAAAGAAGTTGTTTGGGAATAATTCTAAGGCAATGAATGTTATCACTTATGGGCTTTTAGAGACTAAAGACATCAAGGTAATCCATTGTACATTATCCAAGGAAATTTGGGATAAATTGAAGAATATTTATGAAAGAGACTCAAAATTTAAGTTGGAAAAGTTGTAGACTTATAGAAGACAATTTGAGAGTCTCAAGATGAAGGAACAAGGTTCTATGACATCTTTTCTTTAAAGAGTTGATGAGATTGTGAATATCATTAGAGGTCTTAGAAAGATCCTTGAAGAAGCTACTATAGTTCAAAAGGTAGTAATGTACTTTTCTATCAAGTTTGATTCAAAAGTGTCTATTGTAGAAGAAAGTCATGATCTTATTAAATTGAAGATGGATGAATTGCATGTCATCCTTACTGCCTATGAAATGATAATAAGTGATGATATACCATTGAATAAATAAGTAGAATTCAAGATAGATATGAATCCTAATAATAATTTCTAAGGTAAGAAACCCAAGGAGGATGATATTTTTGATATTGATGAGGATGAACTAATTACTTTGTTTGTAATAAAATTGAAAACAAGTTTAGGCAAGTATAAGGGTAAACTACCCTTCAAATGCTTCAATTTTGAAGAGATAGGACATTTTGATAGAAAGTGACCTCATAATAATGATGATGAACATGGTGAAGACCTAGATGAAGATAAGAAGATATACAAGAAGAAAGGAGTCAGAAAGTATAAAAACAAGAAGATGTCCTTCAATAGTAAGAAGAGTCTCTACACCAATAAATATTGTAGTTCATCAGATGAGAATTAAAATATTGACTCAGAGTATGATTATGAAGATGATGGTCCTATTGAAGATGAATCAATTTTCATGGCTAAGGAAAGAAGTTGCTCATATCAAAAGGAGTCTACTTGGAATGATTAATATGTTGTTAAAGATGGGGTAGACTATGAAATTGAATTGATGAATTCCCTTAAATAATTGAATATTGAGTAGAATATTAACAAGAAGATGAAGTCATAAATCAAGGACTATGAGGTGTAATTTAGTGTGTATGAATCAAGAATGAATGAAGACACCAAGGATCATGAAGATATGGTCAAGCATCTCAATTTTCAATTGGAAATCCTATTTAAAATATTGATCGCTAAAGAAGATGAATGTTGAAGGTATATAATTGAAAATGAATCATTGAAATCTGAGTTAGAGAAGACATCTAGTAAGGTGAAGTCATTTGTGAGATTTGAAAAGATCTCAAGTGATCTAGAAAATATATTGAATGATCAAAATCATACAAGTGATATAACTAGTCTTGGATACAAATAAAAATTAGAGAATGTAACTAAAAATAATATGAAGACTAATGTGAATAAGAACAATCTAATTTTGAAGAAAAATCATTAGAAAAGGAATGAAGGGGTTGGTAGAATAAAGACAAATCAGATCAGACAACCAAATGTTATGAGGTATACAATTTTCAATGGTTACTATTCCATATGTAATCAGTTTGGGAATAGAGTTGGATAATAAAAGAGACCTCTTAGAAATGAGTTTTTATGGAACTATGATGGGGATCATCATTTAAAAGGTGTAAACAAAGTTAATTTCTTTAACTATCATGATGAGGGACACATTGCTAAGTAGTGTCCAAAAATGGTAATGTAAGGTGAGTCTACTTTAAAATAAAGAGTTTATTTCATCAGTTATGACATAATACACATTGCCAAATTTGGTCCATATCAAGTAGGGCAAGTTGAGTCCAATTCAAAAAAATGGTTTACTACAACTGTGAGAACACTGGTCACATTGCTAGATTTTGCAAGCAAATGGCATCAAGTCAAAATGAGTTCAATCAGGCTCTTAGAGTGCAAGGAAGGAGGAAAGTTAACTCATGAAAACCAAAGGTGGTAAGTATGATTCATGATGGGTTTGTTGATCCATGTAATATGTTTTTTATGGTGAAGAATGCTTCAGAAGTTAAAGAGTGTCAAGGACTCTCATAGTCTGCTCATGTTGTGGATAAAGAGATCAAGATCAAGGAGAGTACCAAATTATTGGTTGAGGCTAGTTCTAAGGTGAGTATGGATCTAAGTGAAAATCATATTATTTTGGAGTAAGTTACATGTAAAAAATATCAGTTGTTAGTGTCTAGTGATGAGGTTCCAAACTACAAGGAAGATTCTTTAGATGAAAAGGTATGTCATGAATCTTTGTTATCTCGATGTATTATCAATTCAGTCTTAGAATAAAGGGAGAATGTTATAGTAGTTGACCATGTTTCTTATTTGAATCCTAAGAACAAGAATAATAAATACAAGTATCAAATAACCAAGGAGGAGAAAGAATATGAGGAGTTGTGGGTAACTCCTAGTTTCACACTATTCTAGGGCATTGTGAAGTAGGGTGTCTTTTCATATGCTTCTTAAGAGACTATTAGTGGAAAAGAAAGTTTTATTGTGTATACAAGATATAAAAGATAAAAATGGATATTTCCATGTGGCCTAATGAGATTGATGAAATGTCAATAAGATTTTGATGCTAAAAAAAATTGGCTTAAGGGTAAGCAGGCCTAAAATGGGTTATAGGAAGTCAAAGTTCACAAAGGTATGGAGGCTCAAATTCTAGTCCAAAATTGTATTATTATTGTCTCCAAGTGTGAAATAATATTTTAGAGGATGGTGTTGACCAAATGGAGGTTTGATGACTTTATTTATTTTGGGATTTTAGGGTTTTATGCTCTTCTATAAAGTGGTTTGCCTTATGAGTTAAGATCTAAGTTTTCTTAATAGGTTTAATGGGACAAATAGGTTGTAAAATAAAGCTTCATATAGATATCAAGGTTTGTGGATTTCAATTTATTTAAGTTTTTTTCAAAATGGAGGCCTAATTGGCTAGTAGGTTTGTGAAGGTAGTATGTTGTAGAAGATGAGAAAAGTGATGTAAGTAGGTGTGTTTGAGGGGGAATATAAGAGTGTTGTAGATATGAGGTTTTGAGTCTTGAAGTTGTCTATATAAAGTTGTAAGCTCTGTAAGTTTTAGGTTTTTTTAAGAACATGGTTCGTATTTGGTGAATGGCATGAAGTTATATTGATGATCCTTGAGGTGGCTTAAGAGAGAAGGCTAGTAAGCATATGTCTTGATTCTTAATGGTGTGTGGAGATTTGAATATGATCAAGAGGTGAAATGGATCATATATCTTAGGGGGAGTTCCTCTCAGATGTTTCTTGGTGAGTTATATCATATTTTAGTGTTTTGTGTATTCTTTCTTCATTTGTTGCAGTGCTTGGTTAAAGAGTGTTGGCATGTAACAATAGGATGTTGTCAAGTAAATAAGAGGTAGCTTCAAGCTAAGGGGGAGTTTTTATAACATTTTTAATGTGGTCATATCTTGTTAGTATTATTTGTAGGTTCTCAAGAGTAGTTGGTGCCCACTTTGTCATTGTGTCAATGGGGGAGAAAGTTCTTATTGTGGAGTATTTGAAGAGAGAGAAGGAAGGTGAGATATATATTGATATATGATGGTTGTTAATATCAATGACAAAGGGGGTGATTTTTTTATATTTTTCAATCATGTCATGGAGGTGTTTAGGTGAGTGGATGAAGTGCTTTGATAGTCTAAGTGACAATGACAAAGTGTGCAATGTGCTTGTCCTAGTATGCTTGAAGGAGGCTTGGTTGATTTTCAATGTTGGCATGGTTAGAGATGTTTAAGGATGAGTATGGTGATTAAATGATGTTACATGGGTCTTATCAGAGGTCAAAGATGATTGAAATGTTTGTGTGCATGAGTGGAATTCATCTAGTTTTTCATTATGTTCATCTATGCATAATAAATTCTGTGACAGATAAATTAGAGGAGGCATTTTTATGTCATTATATATAACACATGTGAATGTTACTATAGAATATTGATATATGGTTGGATTGTCCTATATTATTATATCATATCATAAAAATTTAAGATCATGAGATTTAGCATAGAAAAATATATGTAGGTGTAAAGTTGGTCCCTTAGATAGAAGTGCACTAAGTTTCAACACTTAGCCAAATTTGTAAAGAAGATCTAACAGTCTGAGTTTCATTGCATCAAAGATAGATGGCATGAAATGAATTTGAGCTCAAATACATTATTTGTATAAGAACAAGAAAGATTTGATTAAGTAGTTTGGTGATGGCATATATTGCATGCATGAACGTTTTAGGAGGAAATTGTCATATGGGTTTGTTCAGTATTTTACCTAGTTTTTATGGCTCAAATTTGAGAACATGTGAGTGAGTGAGGTAAAATATATATTTATTTAAATTTGGCCTTATAAGTAGATTTTAATGGTACCCATAGTCATTTTTTCACAATATTAAAGATTGGGACTAGATGGAGATCCAAAAATTCATGGGAGTTGATACATCTAGATCCATGGGGTGTAGTAAGTCAAATGTGTCAAAGTATTTGATGCTTAAACTAGGTAAAGACTGAGTCCTTTAAAAAATATCAATGGAGAATTTTTTTTTTAAGGTGTTAGGAATAAATGAGATGAAGACAAGTTTTTGATGTTTAACATTGAGTAGAGGTAAAGACCAAGCTTCTTCAAAATATCAATAGTGAGCAGGTGTTCGTACTAATCAAGATCAATGGTGCATATTAAATTTAAGAGGTCAAATTGAAAGAGGTTTAACAAGGTAATGGTATAGATACTTATCATAAGATTAATGATGCATGATTAATCTAAGAAGCAAGGGCATGAGATGATAACATAGTGTCTGAGGTTTAACTATGACCATTGGCATTTGAAAATTAACAAAAGAAAAAACTAGTGCTCAATGTTTGTTCCATAAATTTTTATTTAGGATGAATTTGAAGATTAATTAAAAATAAAAGTTGAAGAGGAATCCATTGCACATCCACCAAATGTGATTAATAGGTCTGAATGTATGTAAAAACAAAGATATTAACCTCCAATGTTGACTATGTGATTGACTGTGTTCTACAAGTGACCTAATAAGGTTGTTTAAGCTTATTTTATTGTTATTTAGATGTCTCATAATGAATTAACTATTGTAAAGTGTTTTAGACTCCTTATGGATGATCTATGTGATATTTTAAAGCTTGATCAATTGATATTCAGTATGAATAGAGTTTAAGAAGTTGATTATATGTTTATTCATGGCATCTTAATGAACAAGGCTATTGTTTAAGTTGATTGAGCTTGCATAGAAGAGTACAATGATTATTGTAAGAATTTGAAAATATTAAAGGGATCATGTGGAGTGGACCTATGCATTTAAAAGTAGTATTATGTTCTTCTTTTTCTCAATAAAGTACTAAATGGGTGAATAGATTTCTATTAGACCTATAAGGGCTACAATTGAAACATGTAGCTACTTAAGGGTGACACATGGATGCTATGTATAACATTTTGAGGATGGTATTGAGCTATGTATTTGTAGGTTAAAATCCTTAAGGGTTAAGATGTGTTTAATGGCATACCAAGATGTTGATAATCATGAAGGCTCTATATATAGTGGAACCAAAGGAGATGGTTTTAAGATGTAAAAGAGGAGTGTGCATGTGAGAGTTATGGAGTGAAGGAGAGGGAGAGTGACCAGTAGATGAGTTAACAAATAGATAATATTGATTAATATGTGTATGAACAATCATTCATGTTATTGATGTGGTGATAGAGTTGTTATTGAGGAATGAAGAGTGATCTAAAAAGGTGGCTTTGGATGTATTAAGTGTGTAGAGTTGAAGAGAGATGATATACATTATATATCTATCAAATTGGTAGGTAATAAATGTTTAGGATATGTTATATTCATAAGTGTTAATGTAGTTTCTCAACATCTAGGGGGTTATAGCTTCCTTTTAAGGTGAAACTTACTAAAAGTCTAGTTATTGTAGTTGTTCAGCTAGGCAGGTGTTGTAACACCTTATGGGTTTGTAGTCACACTAAATAAGGGATTGTAGTTCCTTGATAAATTATAGGTTGTATAAATTGGTATTTTTATTATAGGATAGTATTCCAATTGAAAGTTCGAATGGGTTTTCTCCCCCAAGAGGGTTTCCCACACATGTTATGTGTTATGTGCTTGATCTTGCATTGTCTCTCTTTTTCATTATTATGAATGATATGTATGATTAATAAAAAGATTGTGGTAATTGATTAAGAGTTTTAAAGGATTAAAATTAAATTTGGATTATTTGGGCTCATTTATTCACCCCCCCACTACTCAGTGATTATATCTATACCAAATGAGAGTTTAAGGCTTACGACTAATAAGATGGGGAATGTAATTGACACGTGGTTACTCATGTGATAGTTAAGAGACCTAGGATCCTTAAGGAAAATAAATGGTCAAAAAATAAAGGAAGGTATGGTCAATATAACTTGAGATACCCTATATATCTAGGTGTTTCTTACATAGTCTATGCAGACTTCATGCTGATGTAGTTCTCCTATAAATAGAAGACAAAAGACTAAGGTGGTCTAGAAATAAACTGAATAGATAAGATGGACCATCCAAGAAATTTTTGATGGGTTTATATTTAACATGTAAATTCTAATCCAATTTTCATGATTTTTTTATTTTTAGAATTTTATAGATCTTTACAAATGTTTAATGGTTTTAAAATTATTTCAATTTTTTAAAATGTTTTAAGAATCTCAATTCGATCAAGAATTATGAGATACAGAATAGTCTAACTCATAAAATGATCAGATCATGGATTAGCTTGCTCATAAAATTATGAGGGAATTCAAACTTAAAATTCTCAAAAAATAGCGAGAGCATGAAAAGGGATGACTAAGTTGACCTCAACGTGAATCAAGCACTACCTACATAGTCTCGATGGAGCTCAACTCACTATAGTTTCACCTTCAAAAAAGGCAATGAAATGATTTCAATATTTTTATTTTTTTGGTATCTCAACTCAATTAAGAATTACAAGATACAACATAGTCAAAACTTATAAAATGGCAAAATCATGGAAAAAGGGTGATTGAGCTAGGTTCAACATTAATAGAGTAATGATTACATAGTTATGGTGGACCTCAAGTCATTGTAGTTCCACCTATAGAAAAGGTGTCCAATATAGTACCATCAAGTTTAGGTAAAATGAAATTGGCAAGGCAAATTATAATATCAAAGGCACAGTGATATAGTAATGCATGGTAAAGGTGTTGTCCCTAGTTTTCCCATAGGTGGTTATAATTAAGAAATAATAATAAAGTGTTGGTGGTATTAATTTTCCCATAGTTAGTCATAATTATTAACGTAAGGTGTGACACTGATTTACCCAAAAGTAGTTATAATCATTGACACCGGTCAAACATAACAACAAATGAAGGATGAAATTATTAGAACCATTGTCACACTACTTTCATATACTACCATTTGAACATGTAATTTTGAAATAACTACTAGAAATAAATCTATCATCAACCACTAAACATTCCTAAAGTACAAATAAATCTAAACCAAGGCCAAATATGATGAGCAGGGTTAGGTAAGAAGAACTAGTTGGCAAAGGGTTAAGGGTATGGTATAATAGAAAGGGTATATTATAAATAATAGGTATAATGTGGCATAATTTAGACAATCCTTATAGACCATAATCTAATTCCTTCAAGCATATAAAATATTGAGGTGCATTATGTTCATCAGTTTATAAATTTCATCTCCCTCTAGTGTAGCAAGCTTATATACTCCAAAATTGTAGTTGGCAATAACTACATAGGGTCATAACCAGTTTGGTTGGAAATTTTCATTTTTATTGGACTCAACATTGACATTTTTTAGTCTCTTTTAGTACTAAGTCACCAAGCTTGAATTTATGATGCTTAACATGCCTATTGTATTTGCCTTATAGTCAATTTTGATAATCTTGGAGATTATTCAAGGTGGCCAAGTGTTTACCATCAAGTAGGTATATCTATTGAAAGTAAGCCACTCTATAGTATTCATCATCAATGATATATTGTAATGAAATTCAGAGAGAAGGGAAATTGACCTCAGTGGGAAGAATGCCTTCAATTTCATAAATAAGTGAATAGGGGGTAGCTCTTTTTGGAGTAAGGAATGTGGTATGGTATGCCTAAAGGGAAATAAATAAATACAAGTGTTAATTATGAATGTCATCATTGATAATCTTCTTCAAAATTTTTACAATGATTTTATTAGAAGCCTCATCTTGGTCATTACCTTAAAAATAGTAAGTAGTAGAGAAATTTTGCTTGATGTGGTATTGAAAAAAAAATTATTTCACATATTTATTATTGAATGATCTACCAATATCATATTTAATGTTAGAGAGGATGCCATAGTAGTAAATGAGATGGTTGACTATGAACTTGTAAATTTGCTTACCAGTGACATGAGAGGAATGGATTCCACCCACTTCATGAATTATTTGATAAAAATTAGGATGTGTTTATGGCCATATAAATATGTTGGATTGATCTTCCCAATGAGCTTGAGTCCCCATGTTGATAATATCCATGGTGTTAATAATGTTTTGAGTATCTTAGCTAGACCATGAATAATATTAGCATGATTCTAACACTTGACACATCTCTTCACATATGCAGTTGCATCAACTTCCATCATTGGCTAGTAATAACTAGTACGTAGTAAAATTTTATCTAATATTTCCCTAGTGGTGTGGGATCCACACACTTCTTCATGGACTTCCCTCAATACTAGTCTATATTTTGGTGAAAGTAAATAAAAAAGTAGAGTTCCATCATCGATTCTATGATACAAGGTTGGTATGATTAGGTTATAACAAGAGGATTTTTGGGTGGAGGTTTTTTTTTGACATAATAAATCAAGAGGCATGGTTTGGTCTTGAAGATAGGTAAATATATCTAATTACCAAGGATATGTGAGACCAACAATGTCACAAACTACCTTGATGATTAATTATTTATGTGTCGGTACTAAGATATGTTTAACAAAAAATTGATAATCACTTGCCATGTTTGTGATCTAGATCATGGAACCAATGGTGGCCATGGCATCAATTTTTCTATTATTAGCCTAAGGTATTCTTTCAAATTAGATGTTATAATTCTATTACGTAATAGTATCGACCATTATTTTATAAGGTACCAACTGATCATCCTTTATTTGGTATTGATCTATGGCTTGATTAATGATTAATTGACAATCGCCATACACCATTAAATATTGAATGTTTTATTGTGCTACTTGATGACTCTTTTCAATGATTTCTTCACACTCAACCATGTTATTGGTACAAAAAAATCCAATATGAAATAACTTAGGAATGAGATCCCATTATGACATAACAAATAATATAATAACCCTTGATCCTTGATTCATTAATGATCCATCAAATTACATCTTCCACTATTCAGTCTTAGGAGGTGCATATATTTATTCAATAGTCATCATGGCCTCATATAGAAATCTGAATGTAAGAGGTTGAATATCTTTAAGAGGAGCTTTAACAAGTTGATATATGAGTACTTACCCCTTTATGGATTTTTGTTTGGCATGTTCAATTTTAAACTTGCTCAATAGAATAATCCATTTTACCATACAACCTTGTAGAGTTGATTTGGAAAGTAGATACTTGAGTGGATCTACTTTGGCAATAACAATGATCTTGTTGTTTAGGATTAAATGACGTAGTTTTTGGGCTAAGAACACCATTTCTAAATAGGAATTTTTAATTAGTATATAGTTATGTTCATATGTGACCAATGTTCAGCTTAGGCAATACACAACATGCTCCTTTCTCTATTCATCATGTTGTGCCAAAATTGGCCCCAGGGAATTTTTGATTGCTGACAGGTAAAGAAGTAATGGCTTCTTTGGCATTAGTAGCAACAAAACAAGTGGGTTGGTAAGATATTATTTAATTTGATTAAATGATTTTTAGCACTCTTCATTCCATGATAATGTAACACCTTTTGTTAGCAAGTGAGTAAATGGATGGCATTTATTGGCTAATTGTGAGATGAAATGTTTGATAGATTGAATATTTCCCTATAAATTGTGGGTTTACTTCAAGGTATATGGTGGTGGCATTTTTAAATTATATATACTTTATCTAGATTAACTTCAATGCCCCTACAAGAGATAATGAAACCTAACAGTTGCTAGAAGTGATGCTAAATACACATTTATTAAGATTAATAGTGATGTTGTACTTGTGAAGTCTCTCATAGATTATTTATAGCATGAATGGGTGGTCAACATGGGTCTTTGATTTACCCAAAATATAATCTACATAGTACTCAATACTTTGGTGTATCATGTCATGAAAAATAACTATCATAGCTCATTGGTAAGTGGTTATAGCATTTTTAAGTCCAAATGACATCACCTAATAACAAAATTTTCCCCAAGGAGTGGTGAAAATTATCTTGTGCTAGTATTTTGATGAAATCTAAATCTGATTATACCCTAAAAACACATCCATTATAGAGATAATTTCATATCTAGTCATTGAGTCAACTATCATGTCAATATTAGGCAAATGAAAGTCATCTTTCAAGTAGACTTTGTTGATATTTATAAAATTAGTGTATATTATGATACCTTCTAGTTTTTTACTTACTAGCATAATGTTTAAAATACACTTTGAATAGTCTATCAGCCTAATGCATTTCACATATAAGATTTTTTCCAATTCTTTCTTTACTAGCATAATAATATAGGATGCATCTTATATAGCTTCCATTTAATAGTCTTTTTATCAATATGTACAATGAGATGGTGTAAAACTAAAAGAGCGTCCAAACCTAGTATGTCTAAATAGACCCATGCAAATATGTCGACAAACCCCTCAAAAGGGTTGTAAAAACTTCATGTTCCTCCTCAATGAGGGATGTACCTAGTTTAATCCACTTTGGGTTAGTTAGAGTTCAATTTTTACCTTTGAAGTGTCCTCCACAAGAAGTGTGGAACTATCATCTAGAATATTTGGAAAGGAATTGAAATGATTAGCAATGAAAAAGTCCTCTAGATAGACTATTTCATCTAATTCTCCTAAATAGGAAGAATTAGAATCTCTTAATGATAGCATCGACCATGATACAAATACCTTAGGGCACTTTTTAAAAATATATGAAAAATTATACCACTACTTAGTACTGATATTTGATCCATAAATACACTATGGGATATTGGTCTCCTATGCTTCATAGGAAGAAGAGTGAACATCCTTGTCTAATTGCACTATACACTAGTTTTCACCGATAGACTTACCTTTCTCTTTAATTTTTACCTTGTTAAAAAGTGCCCCAAAGAGGTTTTCATTTTCATGCCTCAATGTTTGATTTTCTTTTTATTTTTAGTTGGGGAAGTTTACCCACTCTTTGAAGTAGGCAGTAGGATCCAATCTAATAGCAAATCTATGGTTGTGGTCTCCAAGAGGTATGTGACTCCTCAATCCCAAAAATTCCTATATGGCCTCATCATTTTCAAACTCATCTAATTGCATTTTTGACTCTTGCTAGTCCTATTATATCAATTATGGGTGGTAAAGGGTTAAATTCAAAGGTTGATGAATAGGGCTAACAGTGCATATGGAACGGGGGTTAAATAATTTTGTAGTGGTAAAGTCATTGTAGATTCTATAATTAGACCATACATCATTACCAACATTATCATATCTATCCATTGGTGTTGAAATTTTAATTAAGTATGTGGTTTCATCCCCATATAGTTTAAATTTGATACAATGAGTTCCCTTTTACTTAGTCATTGAAACAGGTTTGATAGTTCCTTGTTGATGTAACTCAAGGCTTTTGACTTCATAATCTAGGTGATCCATAATCTAGTTGGAAAGATGATACTTCACACTTTGGTAGCAATTGGGTAACTCATCATTTTATAACCATGAATCATCCTCTACTAGGGGGTCCTATTCTAGGCCATAGGTTAGTTTAAAGACAATGGGCTTATTTAACTGATATTTCACTTTGGTTTCCCATACCATACTAGTAGTATTGGCCATAGGTATATCATAAGCTTTAGGATTTATAGGTAATTTGGCAATATGTAATGCATTATGGGTGATATATTCTCTAATGCCTTTTTTAGTGACATAAAAATGGTTGGAAATTTTTGATGGAGGCATGGCTAAGGTAGAGGATAAGTTATATGGGTCAATGTAATTGGATTTTGGGCTTGATTAAATGGATTTTTCTTTTTTGGATTTGTCCAATTTGGGAATATGATTCATCTCAAACTAGTAGTTGTAGCTTTTATACTCAGCCTTAAGGCATTTAAAATACGGATATGGCTAAAGATCAATAGGTATAGTCACTTCCATTCCTAAGCGTGTAAATTTTATACATTGATGTAATGTAGAAGGTATAGCTCTTATTTCATGGATCTAAGGTTGGCCCAATAATATATTGTAGGATAATTCCAAGTCTAAAACATGTCACATAGTGTCATGGGTTAATGGCCCAATGACTACTATCATGCTGATAGTACCTTGAGATTCCCATTCTATAATATCATATGCCTTGATAATAATGGTATTTGGTTGCAAGTCAGCTTCTATATATCCAAGATGTTTGACCAACTTCAAAGACACAATGTTGAGACTTGAACCATTATCTACAAGGACACATTTAGCTCTATGGTTTGTTATACTGACATTAATGTATAATAGGTTATTATGTAAAGGGACCAAAGAAGACATATCACTTTGGTTAAAAGTAAGACATTGAACAAGGTCCAAGTGTCCTACCATGGCTTGGAATTAATTTAGAGTGATATCATCTGGCATAAGGGATTGGTTCAAATACTCATTCAATATGTCTTTGTAGACTGTAGACATCCATAACAAATCCATGATGGATATGTGTGAAGGTTTCTTCTTCAATTGTTTCACAATATCATAGATTTTCACCTTAGTTTTATCATTTGATTTATTTTTGACAGGCATATAAGGTTGATGAGTCTCATTTGTAGTATTGAGCTATGGTCTTCTAATAACGACTCTAGCTCTTATATTTTTGATTATGTAATCTCAATTTGTAACTTGGATTTGGTAGTTGGATGTGTAGGTAGGGAGGCTAGAAATGATGATTATTATATGGTATGGTGTCTAATTATCAATGTGTCCCATATAAGAATCACTTGCATAGGGATTTTGGTAGGTATTGGTCAGCAAATAGTCATTGTTGGGTGAAGGTCTAGGTCTATTTATAGTTATTATAGGGTTGATAGTGATGGTGGTAAATGACTACCTAAAACGTGTCCTACAACATTATTTTAAGTATACACAATAACATGATGACCTCCTTGGTTGATTTGATCATTATAACCTTGGTTGTAACCATTATTTTATTTTTATGGATGGCATTATTGTTTCTAATTTTTCAATGGAGTTTTATGCCACTATTGTTATTGTTGTTGGTACTATTACTGGTTGTTGTTATTTTTATGTTGGAGAAATAGATTTTGGTAGATACCCAAGTTATGATTATTCATAGGATCATGGGTGTCTCTTTCTATATTTTTGTTTTCCATCATATTATCAATTAGATGTTTGAGTTGGATACACCATATTATCTAATGTTATATAACACAATGGTACTCAAAAAAATCATGTTCCTTGTACCAATCGATAAAAGGAGTATCTTCAAAAAATGGATTTGGTATATTATAAATAATCATATTATATTACACCAATCTATGAAATACAAACTCAATAGGTTCTCCAATGTCACTAAATTATTTGGAAATGGGTGGTCTTATCTTTGGAGGAGGGGTTTGTAATTGGTTTCAATTTTGTGGTGATTGGTTTTGTGGATATCCTAGTTAAATATATGGAGGAAGTGGTTGTTGAGTGGGTTTAGGTATATATATATATATCTAGTGTTTACACCATCTAAACATAGAATGATTTAGTAACCCCATTACCAATAAAAAATTATTGCAGTTATAGGGTTTAGGTCTTTCATTATTTTTGGCTTGAGGTGGCATTGAAGCTGTTACCTGAGTTTGGTTCTAATTATGATTCTAGCCTTGATTTTAATTTTGGTTATGATTAGAAAATGATATATTGATTATGCCTTTGTTGATAAAGGGATTTTTTAATATAGATTCTTTTTGTTATGACGTTTTTGAATGTATGAGAGCATTGTGGCTCAAGATTATAGGATATCTTGTTGTGTAGCTCCTAGTAAATATTACATCTATTTATCTAATAGATTATATGTAAAATATCTTGTTAATGCTCTCCAACATTTGAAGTTTGCAGTGAAGCTCTCACCGATCCTTTGTTTAGCTTGGCCTTGATCCAAAATAGTAATTTCATGCTCAAGATTGTATGAAAATTGATATACAAACCTATCTTAGAGATCATTGAAGTTAGGTATAGAGTTCTTTGTTAATTTCAACATCCATTCCATGGCTTGTCTATCTAAACTCTTTGGGAAGAGTAGAAGTAAATATATATCACTATAATCCACTTGTTATCAAGCAATGAATAATTACTTAAAATGTTCTCTAGGGTCACCTTTGCCTTTTATTTATCAAATTTAGGTGGCTCATAACCCAAGTTAAATGGTGTTTGTAGGTACTCCATGTTGAATGGGTAATAGTATATCTCCTCTAGTTTGAATTTATTCATTTTTTTTCCAACTTGTATTAATTTAATTTCATCCTTCATATGTTACAACTATTGGAAAAGGAAATTAAAAGGAGTGTCATGTTGTTTTAGACGTTGTATGATCATATGTTGATTACTTTGACTAGTATATATATATATATATATATATATATATATTGTGGGATGCTAGTTGAATTGGTCAGATGACCAAGTATGCATATCTATGCATTAGGATTATATTGTGGGTATAGAATAAACTAATGTTGAAGAAAATTTTGGTTATATATGACCACATAAAATTGGTTAGTGAATTATGGCTATGGTAATGCCATTTGGTTCTATAGAATGTGTTGGTATTATTGGGCTTGGGAGAGAACTTGTTATCTACTTGTTGAACCCTATTTTATATAGGGAACATGTTGTTCACTAGATCCATGTTATTGATGGTGTTAGTAGTTGGATCCTTGTTAAATAATTGATACCAATTAGGTGAAAGATAATTATTTTCAAGCACCTAGTTCCTGATGTGAGTAAGAACCTTATTGTTAGCTAAACACCTATTGTTGGATTCTTACTTATTGAAACAACACTTGTTATTGAAGTGGAAATTATTGTTGACTTATGACTTGAAGTGGAGGTTTTTATTGTTTTGGCACTTGTTTTTGAAATGGAAATTATTTTTGGTTTGACAACTATTGATCTGGAAACTATTAGAGATTCAACATTTGTTGTTGGTTTGGCAACTATTGATTTGGTAAGTGTTGGGGATTTAGTATTTATTGTTGTTGAATAATTAACACTTTATAACTAATAATAATACACTTTTGGTTAGGTAAAATCTATGGTTAAGAAGGTATATAAATTTGTGCTTATTTTGGTGGAACATTCCTCATCACCTATTGAGGTGGTATAGTGTTCTGCACTTGTTATAGTGGTAAGTTGGTCTATTATTGGCTTGTCACCCCTATTTCACATTCAAGAAAGTAGTTGGTTTGGGAGTGGAGGTTGCTTGTTTATTTTTTAAAATAGGCATACCTATTCATTGCTATTATAATCCACTTGCAGCCTTGTTTAGAAGAATATGTTGTATATTACTTGGTGGTAAATTAGACCCACCTTGATTTAAATTAGAATACACATGTGTGCTATTTGAAACAATTTGGGTGTGGTATTATATTTGAGAAACATTATATTTCATCAAAGTATGGACATTATACATATCTCCAACCAACATGTTTTGGCTAAATGGGTCTACATTTTTGCTTACATAGCTTGAGGTGTCTGTTTGTTGCCCTATTGAAAAAGATATCTCAATAAGAAACATGTTATAAATAGCCCTTGTGTTGATATTATGAGTTATGCTAAGATAAATTTTATATCCTTGAGATGCCTATTTCATTTATTCATCCATAATACCTTTTCCTTTTGAAAGCATACTATAGTCTTGTTGTGGCATTTGGACCAAATCTTGGCTATAACTACTAAACCCCTATTTGAAAGGTTGAATTTGCTATATATTACTAGGTGTTCTAATCAAACTATTAAAAATTTCATGTGGGAAGTTTGATGGAAACTTGGACCCTACTTTGATAACTCTAACTAGAACTTAATATTTATTTTTTAACAAATGACATTCAAAAAATTATGAATCGTAACTCATTTATGTTTTTGTCATAACATAATAGGGCTCTTATTGTTGGTATTTTTCAATGTTAGGAATCATTTAAGCAAAATATTTTTACATTTTCTCTAATTCTTGGCTTGGATAAGGAGGCACATTTACCAAATACTACATTAAAGGTTCATGCCTTTGTTTAATGTATTAGATCTTATAAGATGGATTTGGATCCATCTCATAATCTATTCCATCATACGACTCTTGAATAAAAGGGTCATTGGTCAAAAGGTTCTAATAGCCATGATTATACATACTTATGTTATGTGTGTAATGAGCCATGTTTGGATCCATGGATAGGTCATGTGAAAAACAAAGGGATTAAAGGTAATAAACAATCAATTTCTAAAAACAAAGTACCTTTGGCTCTATAAAAGAGGCACAAAGGGATAAATAACTAAACTAGACAAAGGTAGGATGAAAAAAATGTGAGACCAATCTAACAAAATGATAATGATTTTCCCAAAGGTAGTTATAACTAGTCACAATATGTTTAAACAAAGTATACAAATTTTAAACTAGGATCAAGAGATAGAAATGATTTTCCCAAAGGTGGTTATAATAATGATTAAAAAAAGGCTAGACTTGGAAACATAAAACTCAAACAAGAACTCTAAAGAAAATTAAACTAAGGTATTTGCCTTGGATGGCACTCAATAATTATTTCACTTAAGACACAAAGTTTAACTCATGGAAAATATTGGAACAAAGGAACTAAGACATTCAAATAATTATCACAACAAACTTCAAACAAAGTACATGGAAACCACTTGGCTCAAAAGGATGCTCTGAATAAGGTAGAAAACAAAAAACAATTGCTAGATCTAGAAAACGGGTATTTTAGATCAAATAAAAAATCAACCCAAGTAACATAATCTAAAAAAAACAGATATAAAATATAAGCCCAAATTAGATGAGGCTTCAGTTTGAACCTAATTAGATTATGATTTTTACTTTTAAAGGTTGATTTTTATATTAATATGAAAAGACTTAAATGTTATAAGGAAAAAAGGCTAGACCAAAATGGGCAATGCAACCATGAATTTGAAACATGAGAGGTATTATAATTGTTTGGAATCTGGTTTCTAAAGCAAAAAAAGATTTTGAAACAATTTTGGCAACATAACAATGCTCCTTCAAAAAAATGTCATGGAAAATATTTTTCGACTAGAATATCCAAGGCAAAAGTTTGAGATGAAACATGTAGCACAATGATGCCCTATTTAAATAAGAGACATAAATGGTTTTGTAAAAAATCTCCAAGGTAAAAAGTGTGACATAAATGGATAGAGTAACACTTATTTAATCTAAAGGGGTGTAAGAACAATGTGATACTCTTGAATTTTATTTTGATGTGATGATATAGAAAAATAGTTTAGTCTAAAAACACACATGTAAATAAAATAAAATAGAAGTAGCACTAATGGATCATCTTATATCTAAAAATTGACATGGGTGTGTGTAGCTTCTACCAAATTTTCCTCTAATATACCAATACTTATGAGGAATTAAGTGTTAATCTAAAAATTAAATTATAGGTATAAGTAGACTACTTGCAACTCCTCTATCTCTCATGCATTGATACATGACATGAACTTAGAGTGAGGGTAACTCAACATTTGGTAATAAATTATATGGTAAGTGAGGTTTGCTCTTTCCTCGTAAAATTGAAATTTTTGCAATTTTTGGGCTATTTGGATTCTTTTGCATAAAATTTTTTAGTTTTTATAATTTGATAACTTTTCCATCCTTTTTTGAAATTTTGTTATGATTTCTCATGCTAAATTAATTAGTCCTAAATACAATTGGTAGATTTTCCAAAGTTGGCAGAATGGCTAAAAACATTTTTCTTCTAAAATTTATCTTGGGGGGATTTGAACCTCTCACCTACTCTTTATTAAAAATAGTTCCTACCTATCCACCTATTCATCTTTAGAAGTTGATAAAAGGTAAATATTGTATTTAAAGGCTTAAAACTCTAATTTTAAATGAAAACCACCTTCTTATTCAATACCATGGGTTTGAAATAAATGTGGTTTTTAAGTGAAATTATAGAAAAGATACAATTTGATAGCTAGTTTTATAGTATGAAGGATGGTTTTAGAAAAAATTATAGCATATAAATATTTTTAAAGGTAGTTTTGGATAACAAATGTTATTTTTATCACCTTAGAATAATATTTTAATCTTATAAACTAATAATTTTGTTTATAAACTATATAAATGAAAAATTTAAACCACCACTCTTTTAAATGTTAACTAAGATGATTAATAGAGGTAGCATGATTTTAGGAAGAAATTTATATTTACTATAATGACTAGTTCAAATATTAACACAACTATTTGAATAATGATCAGGCTACTGAAAAATAGCATAGAGGAATAAATTTTTTCCATATCCTCCTCATAGTCCTCCTTGGGATTAGATCACTTCTCACTCAAGCTTCACTTTTCCAACTTCCAAACACCTACAACCAGTCATCAAAAATAATTTATTTTGATCAAGTTATGATTTTATTTCTTATTTACAAACTTTTGATCTCATTCAAGATGTGTGAATAAAGGAATTTTGGTTATGGAAAGGAAGGTCGAATCTATGGTTCACTCAAATGCTTAGACCCTCACTAGACATCTCTAATTATTATACAACTTTTGGTACCTCTTAAAATAGCATAACCTCCCTACTTTGATACTAAATAATAAACACAAATAATATTTTATTTTATTAACTTCATGAGACACATAAAATGTTTATTTAAACATATATTCATGCTCAAAATAGTCCATATACAATATGGAGAGTATTATAAATATATCCCTATGAATTAAGGTCACTAACAAACAATCTCCTAGATAATCATATTGAAATAATAATATTACAAAAAATGAAATATATATAGAATGTTAAATATATAAACTAATTACTTATCTAAAAACTATATATTGTGAATAATAACAATTTACTCACAATTATTTGAGAATAGTAAATTAATCACCTCTAGGATAATCCTAACATAATTTATTACAACAATTAGGGATCAGCATGGATACTATTCAATAATCATATCAAATCATAAAAGTATTCTATAAATATTTTCATAAGATACATGGGACCATATCATTAGATGTAAAATATAAGTCTCAAGATGATACCTATTACCTTCAATATTATGCTTAACTAGTTACATTACAGTTTTATTTTGGGGAAACCTTAGGTACATGTTATGGAATTAGTACCATAAAAATTGCACATATGTATCAAATCCATGCATTAAATTTTTCTTGTACATAGTCAATAGATGATGGCCCTTTTAAATATTGTGAGATGACATAATCTAATAACGTAAACCAATCATAATAATAGTTGGAATATCATACTATCATTCCTCCATCATAGCCCATTATAGTAGTTTGAATTCATATATATGAGTGGGAGAATGAAGTAATAAAATTAAAAATGAACCAATCATAACTTAAAAATCATAAATACAACATTAACCACAAGATAATTGAATTAAGTTTTTAGGGTTATGAAATGTGAGCCCAAGGATATTAAAGAGTTTGAGTATAATAAATCAAGGTATAACATAATGAAATAAATACATCCATTAATTTGTGAAAAAATTGAGATAAATTGATATTTATAATAATATTAATGGAGACAAATGAATACTTAGTTGGAAACTAATATGAAGGATATAGAGGATGAAAACTAGTATAGGAGATGGTTTGAATGTTGAAAATAAGATCCAAGTGTCAAAAACCCTCCTAGATAATATCACTCTACTCTATATAGTATCATTATGATGATAGTGTATAATTATGGCACTAATTTCCTTTTTGGATAAACTATTTTAAGTATTTAGGAGCACCTATGTTTGAGTTTGCCAAGCCTATTCCTATGCAAACAAACCTGATACATTATGTGTGACTTGTTATAACTAATTTTTATATGTAAACCCTAGACTTCCATGTGATTAGGTCATTTGAATTAACACAATTAGTAAATATGTGGTGTTAGTTTTGTAGGTTGGACATCCTTAACAACTCATTGTGATGAGAGTTATCTACATACCAATACTTTGAGCAGGGATCTACCCTGATATAGTTATCCTCACCTAAGTGGTGGTGAAATTGTAAGTCAATATAGTATGAATGTTGATTTGAGTGAGTATTGAGACTAAAAATATATGTATTATGAGCTTAAGAAGACTATATATGACTGTATGTTAAAGTAGGTTAGAATAGGGATTGATAACCTTAGTTGTGCACAACTTGTTTTGAGCTTGTCTATGTGTTTTCACATCTAGTTTCCATCTAGTGGATAAAGGGATAAAATTCATGTATAAATAATTATTAGGTGATTTTCAATTTTTTTAAATAGGTCTAGGCCAACCCTATGTGCTTTATAAATTGAAAATATATCTATTTTATCTCAAAAGAGGGAAAAGGACAATAGTACCCAAATAAGATAATAGTTTTGTGGTGTTATTGTCCACTTATGGTTCTAGTGTATAGTGGTATAACTTGAGGCACTAATGGATTGGATGTCTAAGGAATGGTTTGGTACTAATTTTGATATGTTTAGGGATGTGTGTGGACTACATGAAAGTTGGATAAGTGTCTAAATAGGCCCTAAGATAGGCTTAGGTGTGGTCTCAAGTAACACTCTAAGCACCCAAGTGTTATTTTTAGATGTTTACATCCCCCCCGCCTTTATTATAGAGATGTAACAAAGTGAAATGACCAGGATAAAGGAAATATAAGTGTACCTAGACTTAATTGTGATTCTAAGCCCATGAATTTGTATCTAAGTATCTGAATCATGATCCATTATGTGTCTTACAAATGGAATGTGTAGAACTCCAATCCTTACTTAAGATATATCAAAAGTAAAGAAAAAACTAAGTAAAGAGATGAGAGAGAGAGGACACTAATGAGTATACTTGATTCGGTATGTGAACTAATGCATAAACCTAGTGACATCTTTTGTGTGTGTAGATAGTGAAAAAATTAGTGAATAGCTTGGACTAAGTTAATGGATTGCTCAATCCCCATGTGTAGGTGTCTCAAGAATCCAATCTAGTTTTGATTCCATTGTTTCCCACCCCTGTTTGATGGATCATGACCTTTGAATAACTTTGATTAGACTGATGTCTTTTCTAACCCTCTTATATGGGTGGCTCAAGATCTCAAGTAGACTATGACTCTATCATTACCTACACATGTGTATTAGATGCAAATATAATTGAATTATGCAATGTAACTAAAACATTGTGATTGTAACTAAAATGATATATAATATCTCTATGGCCACTAGAGTATTCTAGAATTAAAATTGGCCTTGGGGCCTCCTCAAGCACTCAAGTATGTACCTCATAGACTAAATGGTAATGCCAACCACTGTAGAAAAAGTAAGGCATTAATATGGTGTATTAATTGGAACATGGTTTCTAGTGTGTATAATATAGAGAATGACATGGGGTTTTCCATCCCATCTAATCAACTGGTTCATAAGTGAGTATATGAAAATAATATGATGTGCACATGACCCTAAATATGATATTTGAGCATATAGATTCTAGAGTGAGTTGTAATAATATATATTTGAGTATCTAAAAATGAAAGGGGAGTGCTCATGGCATGCATTATGACCCCAATCTAAGCAAATTGGTATGATTTTGTGTGAAAATAATCAAAATTTAGTAAACATTGGTAATCTATAATTGAATATATGCAAACTTGGACTACAACTACTATTCATTTTTTTAAACATATTGGATACTAGACAATAGGACCATATATTAAATGGTAGCATTGTGGTGCCAGTGTCGACTTTTGACACCAGTGTCTTCCTATGTTATTTTTCTACCAACTATATAAGATATCTATCTAACTAGTTTTCACTATCTGTTTATAAAATTGATCTCTATATTCTATGCATGAATGTTATAGATTGTACTCTAAGTGCATTCAGATTTCCTAGTCTCTATGACAAACCTCTTTGAATGCCCCCTCTTTTGAGGGGAATTATTGAACATGTGCAAGAATTGTCCTTAAAAAAAATGATTTGAATGATATTTGTTAGCCTAAGCATATATGATATCTATGTATAAACCAATATAATGCATATACATGACATCAAAGTTTAAGATAATCTAAGCATGAGTTTGTAATGTATGATGTATGTTAGATCTAACATTCAAAAGGTTGTCAAGATATATATAATTATGTAAGAATGTATATTAACAATAGATCTGATTAATAAACTAACTACCTAGGGGGATGGGGCATGATGTCCATCATAACACCCAAGGAGGAAGGGGAGATGCATGACATCCCTCATAGAATATAAAATTGGAGTGTGTAAAAATCAAGATATAAGTGTCATGGACATGACACATACATTAAATTTTACATACAACACACATGAGACACACAAACTAGGACAAGGGGTCACAATATAAGGGACATGGGCATATTTCATTAAATTTGAGAAAGTGAGACATACAAGGACATGTTAAAATGTCCACATATCTATAGATAAATTAAATTTTCTTAGAGGCACATGGAAGGACATGTTCAAATGTATGCATACACAATTAGGAAGGTACACATAAGGACATGGGAACATGTCCAAATCATACATATAATAGAAGGAAATGGCATAGATCTATAGAGTGATGGCATATTTGAATTCCCTTGAGTAGATGTAAAATCATAAAGACACAATCAATTCTAAAATAATTAAGGTATAAAAGAATGTATGCATGAACATGTGGTAAAAATATGTATATTAGTGAGGATGTACATAAACTAAGACTAGGCTAGTATTAGTCAATAATTAATTTGAGTAGTGTTGGTTTAGTCATATAAAATGTCCAAATTGGTTATTTGAGTGTATCTTGTGACACCCTATCCATAGGTCCTTCTTGCATGCTCTTGTGACCCTTATAAACACCTTTTTTCTCATCATCAATCATCTGTAGCCTTTTAAATGGTCATTCTAGTTCAGCCATACTCTATTTCCTAGGCCAATCTTCATCCCCTAGGTCTTGAGATTATAGGATAGGAGTGTCATACCTAGAATACAATGTTGGACCCTAGGGTGTCTTATTTTTAGTGCTCCTATCCCTTTGAAATTTGAACCCAAATAGTCATTTTCATTCAATTCCCATCCTTCGTTATGTTGTCCTAGCATGAATACATCTAACCCATGATCAATAGTTTCTTATAAAATCCCATACAAAGGTAATTTAGAAATGGAAGTGACAAATCTTACAAATAAATCAATAATACAAGAAAACTACTACAATAAATTTCCCTATTCTTTGCATATAGTCACCCAACCCAACTACAAACATATTTAAAGTCTCATACCAATCCTTAGCCACCTCAAGCACTCTTAATTTGGAATTTTTTCATCTACATCACACTATTTCACAAATAACATTAGGTGGGAGAACTATATATGGCTTGATCCTTCTTTGGCTTATTAGTATGTAGGCAACATGCCAACACAAGGGGTGCAGATTACACATTTAGTGCATCTTACACACACTAACCCCTTGCTTTCAACTCATTCATATCCCATTTATCAAGCATGATGGATCGTTATGTATTTAAGATTAAATAATCTCTATAATGAGCTATGATGACATTCAACATTCAATATTTCATAGGTAGGCTCACATAGGAACAACACAAAGAACCTAGAAAGCTCAGATCTTTATGACTAGTTTGGACAATGAAAAGAGTTGAAAACAACACCAAACCCCAAAGTGTCATGTTTTAAATTCTCCTATCCTTTCATTTAATGAAATATATATTATTATTTGCAACACTATCCTAGTCTTGGATAGCCAATTTCAGACCCTGTATCAGTCATCTCAACTTTTTTAAAGATAAGTTATATTTTTTCCTTATTTATTACTATTTTTAGAAAGGTTAAAAAGATAGATAAAGTATAAAAATTAGGAATTTAATTATTGAAATATTATATATTTATTTACAATCTAGACCCCTTAACTAAAATAAGAATAAAACTCAATTACTTAAAAATAATTTAAATCATTCAATGAACCCAACTTACTTTGTTTACCAAAAAAAACCCTAGAAACTCTAGGGAAAATTTGTTGATGATTTTTCTAGTAATTTTTTTATTTTTTCCTACATATTTAAACTATAATTTCACATTTAATTTTTATAATTCACCATAGTAATTTTAAAAGTCATTTCTTTCAAACCCTAGATGAATTTATTAGGTCCCTTTACTTCTTCAGGTATCATCTTACATATTTTAAATCAAAATTTCACATTTAATTATTAAAATTCATGATAGTAATTTTAAAAATCATTTATTTCAAACCCTAGTTGAATTATTATGTCCCTTTGATTTTAAGGTATCACCTTACATGTTTGTGAGCTTCATATACTTTTTATGCATATTCTAGTTTGTTATTTTTAGGAATTTAAATTTCCTTTATTCAGTACTTTCCTTTCACTAAATTTTTATTATTAAAACTTATTGAAAAAAATTCAATCCATTTTCAATTTGTTTTCCTACTTTAACAATGGCCCAATATATCAATTTTAATGAAACTGATAAGAGGGAACTTCAACACCTTTTAACTAAACATACTAACATACAAGATGATATGCTTAAAATATTAAAAAAAGCACAAAAAAATAAAACAATGGTCAATTCTCTCAAACCATAGAACAACAAATTTCTAATGACACTACAAGAGTAACTATGTCTCAACAACCACCTATAGCATCCTAACCTTCCTATGAGGCACCATTCATTATGGCTAGTACATCTTTGTCTTCCAATGTGGCTGCCCTTGTGCAAGAGATAAAATCCATTTAATCTAAGGTGCTACATCTTGAGTAAGGTGCCTATAGACCAACACGGGATTTTGATTATGTTTCTCTACTTCATACACCATTGGAACATCATATTTCTTCCACACCCTTGACACTAAATTTTGTTCAACCCAAGCTCACTCTATATGATGGCAAGGATGATCCGAAGACACATTTAAGATATTTTCATGTATCATGCTTAGAATCTGTGCCAAATGACTAGTTATTAACTAAGCTATTTCTATAGAGTATAAATGATTATTCTCTATAATGGACTTATAGTCTACCGAATCAATTGATCAACACATTCAATCCTTTCGTTAACATGTTCCTAGCTCATTTCAGCATTAACATATGTGACAAAATTTCTTATTCCCAAGTTTCACAATAGAAACAAAGGTCAAATGAGAAACTCATACATTATGATCTTCGATATAAGACTATCTTGGCTAAAATGACTAGCCCCATGGTTGATCAAGAGATCTCTTCAAATAGAGTCTTTTGCCAAATTTACATGAGTCAATAATGTTCAAAAAGTTCTCTTCCTTCATGGAGTTATATCATACACTAAAGGAAAGGGAAGTTTAATTAATTTTTATGGGAAAACTCAAGTACACAAACATATCAAAATAAATAAATAAGAGTAACAATAAAGTCCCATACAATGTAAAGGTTAATGATAATAAAAGTCAAAATCAACCTATAGTTAATGTAACTATAGATCCCCCTTAATGAGTGGTCTTATCAACACCTCCTCGATTAACTTTTACCAATCTACCTGTATCTCTAGCTAGAGTCTTACAATAACTATTGGAATTAAATATCATATCTCTACCTCCTATTTGGGAAGTTGATATGATAAAGCCTCTTGCGGATATGATTAGAATACATTTTGTGATTTTCATAGGGCACTAGGACACACAACAAATAGATGAATCAATTTTAAACATAAGATATAGGACTTGATAGATGGAAACCTAATTGATCTTGGCACTCTAATTGAGCCTCCTCAAGTAAAGAAAACACAAGACAAAGCTTCTAAAATTTTCTCAAATCCTTTCCCATAACATTCTAAATAAGAGATAGGGGATACATTAGGTGTTCACCATGAATATCATACATACCCTGCACCATATACATAATAGGAACCTTTAGTTGAGTCACATCATTTGAGTAACATGATTAGTGTGTATAATTCGAGAGTTCTAGCTAGACCTTCCATTTCCTTCTCAGAGAAGGAGATAGTTGAAGATGATTTAGATTACCATGAAGTCTTTATCAGAGCTTACATAAATCATCATATCATCCATAGTGTTCTCATAGATAATTGATCTAATGTGAACATGTGTATTATGATATTACTATAGCATTTGGGATATTTAGATTAGGATGTCACCCCAAAAAACACATTTATTATTAGATTTAGTGGGCATATATAGAGTTCATTAGGTGAGATTTTACTTCTCATACAAGTTGGTCCAACACATGTAGTCATACCATTTACTATTATTCCTAGTATGGGAGTCTTTGGTATGTTTCCTTGTTGACCATGGATTCAAAAAATTCATCCATTAATTTATATAGTTCATAGATGAAGGAAATTAATTCAAGCTAATTAGGTTTTTATAGTTGGTGGAGTTCTATATGAGTTTCCACTCACCACTTCATAGCCATCTACGACTCTACAATCACTAGTTTTAGCTTTTCCACTAATTATATTTCTTTCTCTTGTTCACATTCAGAAATATTCAAGGCCTTCCTCTCCAACATAGATATTTAATACACTTTTAGGGAGTCCTCTTTTAGATCAACCATAGTTTCAAGACTCTAGATAGCTTCTAGCTACAATATTAACACCCAAGGTAGTCTCATTGAGGTCTCATGCCTCTACACATAGAGAACATGTTCAAATAGATTCTTATACTACAATATGGGTCCCTAAGATCCCTAAAATTGCATCCACTCCTTAGGTTTATAGGGGGACCCCACATTCAGTTTCCACTACAAAGATTTTATAGTGTTAACAACATACATAGCTTTCAGAGTCACAATCTGATCCCTTCCATTGTGCTTCATGATCATGTATGATCCCTCTCCTTGACATAGGACACCATGATAGGGAGTCTCTCATGAGACTCATTGGTTAGTATAATTTATTATTAGTCTTACTTGAACATAGCTTATTTTCAATTTATCATACATAGTTTTCTTATGATTGATTGTATATAGATTATTTCACAAATAGAAAAACAATACAAAATCTCAAAATTAAAAAAAAAACATTCAAATAACTCAAAATACCAAAAATATTTAAATTATATGTATTATACATGCTTTACATTTCTACCACCATGTTAGACTTAAATTTTTTTATTTTATGCTATTGTTTGTCAATTTATCTACATTACCATGTTTCACTTGATATTATTTGAGTGTGTGAAATGACATCTAGATCCTTGATTTATTCACTCTAACCATTGATGAGGAATATTACTTCATACATTTAAGACATACATAAATATATCTACCCAGTAGGGGCATCTTTTATATGACTACACCATCCAGGTTTTGTCATTCCTACACCACACTCTAATTATCATGTTAATTCACATTAATTAATACATTACTCTATCGACACTCACCAGTATATAGAAATTGTGTATTTTTTAGAATCTACCCTATCTTCTACTACATGTTTTTTATACTTTCACTTCTTTTTTTTATTAGTTAGATGAATTTGTATTTCTAGAATTTACATGCCTTCTTTTCTTGCTTTGAATAGCTAGATGTGATTGCATTTCTCAGTTCTTATATTTTTCTCTTGTGTTTGCCTTAGGAAATTTTATAATTTCATTTGATTCTATTTTTGTGTGTTCCTTAGGAAATATACCAATGTCCTTTGCGTTTTCTCTTCTATATGCCTATGGCCCTTATGCCAACCTTGCTTATTTTCAATTGTATATATATGTGGCATTTGAGCATGCCTTGTATGCTTGTTTGAGTGACATGTGCCCATGTACTTTATTTTCTTTTCCTCTTGGATTTTTTATATGCTTCTTGCTTCATTTCTTTTGTGTTTTTTTGCTTCTCAATTATTTACAATGCCATGATCCACATCATGCGTTATCTTGATTTCTTGGATGTCATGATGAACATCATACTCCATCCCTCATTAACAAATAATAACTAAAAACTAAAATTTATAGTTTTAATTAAGTATACTACACATGTTATTACATTATTACATATAACCTATGCATACCCTTGTTGATCTAAAAATCTCCAAAACAAACTATGTTATATCTTGAGAACTCTTTTTTATTATCATTACTATATCATTTATTTCATAACATAACACACTTGAAAGGATATTTCTTCTGAGAGAGGTAATTATATGGTCTTTATTCCTACCTTTAAAATAGGGGGCAACAAATAGAGTTTTTGTCATAGAGATCAGAGCCTTCTATTGGTCAAAAACCTATTTTTATAACACTTAGAACAACAGCCAGAGCCAAAACAAGGAAGAATAGACCAATATAATAGTGATTAGAAACAAAAAAGGAAAAGAGAGCCATAGTTGACTATAGTTTTAGATAGTAAAGTATCATAATTTTTATGATCTTATCCAAATAAAAAAAAACCTAGATTTTATAAAAATATACAAAAAGGTAAGATCAGTTATAGTTTAGTCTAAAACCATCAGTTTCAATATAGTTTTTCTTAGAGAATACATATATAGGGTGAATCATGTATGGAATGATGTCTCCCACTTCTATTTTTATATTGGGTAGTTGGTATAACTTTTAGATCATAATCCATGTTACAAACACTAGTGATTGGGGGAAATGTGCACAACACATTTTCCTCTTTTTTATTTTTAGGTCTTTACATGTCTTAGGTATTATTAGTAGTTGCATGACTTATTCCATCAGTAGGTGTTTGGCATCCTTTTTCATTGGCTTTAATATAAGCCTATTTTTCATTTTTTGAGTGGCTTTCATACAAGTCTAATCTCAACCTTTTGGAGTGGCTAAGATTAGCCTAGTTCTCAACACATATTCATGATACATTATCAGATTATAGAGCATTCGTGGAATTTAGGAGTCATATGATATGACACACATTCATACCAATATCAGTTCATAGTTCAAAACTTTGAGGGAAATGATGGAGCCAAAATACAAACTATCTTTTGTATTCTTGAGCCACCTACTTAGAAGGATTGGACACATAGTCTAAACATCAATTAATACATCCATGATTACATATCTTCACTTAGTGGGTGATGATGGAGCCAAAGGGATAGCCTTTTCATTTTTGAGACACTCTTAGGTAATTGAGCACTCATCTCCATTCATGATATTAATTTTGGTATAACACATACCCATCATTACTTAGCATCACTCAACATCACTCAACATCATTCAACATCACACATCTTCACATGCTTCACCCTTGTAGGTAAGTTTAGGTATGCTTCCTATCTTTCCTTTATCCTAGTATTTTTCTTTGATGCATCACTAAAATAAAGGCGGGGGGGGTGGGGGTAATGTAGTCATATAAAATGTCTAAATTGGTATTTAGAGTGTGGCTTAAGACACCCTATCCATAGGTCCTTACATGCTCTTGTGACCCTTTTAAACACCTTTATGCTCATTGACAATCATCTATATCCTTCCAAATGATCATTCTAGCTCAACCAAACTCTATTTCTTAGGCTAATCTTGATCCCCTAGGTACCAAGCCTATAGGATAGGAGTGTCATACCTAGACTATAGTGTTGAACCCTAGGGTGTCCCTTTTTTGGTACTCCTAACCCTTTATAAATTGAACCCAAATGGTCATTTTCATTTGATTCATATCCTTCACTATGTCAGCCTAACATGAATACATGTAACCCATGATCAATATATCCTTATAAAATCCCAACCAAATGTCATTTACAAATAGAGGTGACAAATCTTATAAAGTAAACAAGAATACAAGAAAACTACTAAGGCAAATTTCCCTATTCTCTACATATAATCACCCAACATAGATGAAAACATCTTCAAACTCTCATACTAGTCCCTAGCCACATCAATCACTCTCAATTTGGCATTTTTACATCTGCATCACACTAATGCACAAAGCATATTAGGTGGGAAAACAACATATGGATTGATCCCTCTTTGAAGTATTGTTATGTAGGTAGTGTAACCACACATGGGGTGTGGATTAAATGTTTAGTGTATCTTACACACACTAACCCCCCTTTCAATTGATTCAAATCCCATTTATCAAGAATGATGGAGGGTTAGGGTTTGAATATTAAATCATTTCTACAGTGAGCTCTATAAACATTCAACACTCAAGGTTTCATAGGTAGGCTCACATAGGAACAATTTAAAGAACTCAAAAATCTCAAATTTCTATGACTAGTTTGGACAATAATGATAGGAGTGGAAAACAACACTATACCCCAAAGTTTTTAGTTTTTTTAATCTTATCCTTTTGTCAAACAAAAGCCAAATTCTAATTTATGACACTATCCCAATCCTGCATAGCCAATTTTATATCCTATATTAGTCATCTCAGTCTATTTCAAGATAAGTTATATTTTATCCCTATTTATAAATATTTTTAGAAAGGTAAAAAAGATAAATAAATTATACAAATCAAGACTATAATTATTAAAATATTAGTTACTAATGTATTAATCCAAACCCATTAAATAAAATAGGAATAAAACTCCATTATTTCTAAATAAGTTAAATCATTAGGATCATCAATATCAAGATATAACAATGATAAATCTGTGATATATAATTTAGAAAGATACAACTTGGAAATTAAAACTATGTATAGGATGCTCCTAAATGGGGAATTTATCAAATGAAGAATCTTTGTATTTATGTATGTGCCCCTTGTGGGTAGATAGTAAAAAATTTGGATCTATGCAATAGACCTAGCTCCTATACAATCTGAAATCACTTAAAAATAATAATCGAAGAATTTAAATATGATAAAATCATATATACTAAGATATCTATCATATTTAATAACCAAAAAGTATAATAAGTGTAAACATGGAAATGCTTACTATCTATAATTTGTATTTTTTGAGTAAATATTTGATTTTTTTTGTTTTTGACATATTATATTGTTTTTTTGTTTTATGGATATAATCTATGTACAAGAAACATGAGAATGAAACTATATACAAGGATCAAGAATAAAATAATATTCGTATAAGTAAGGAATAAAATACTAACTTATGAGTCTTGTGAGAGAATCACTACTAAGGTACCCTATATCAAACAAAGGAAAAATGATCACACATGCTATGTTAAAGGGTATCTATGGTTTAGGACTAAACTGTGTTGAGTGATCTATAAATAACACTACCTATGGATTAGGGCTAGGAAATTGAGAATATAACTAACATAGCTTGTGAACTTTGCTCTGAATCTATGAAGCTATTTGAATTGGCATGTGAACTATGTTATGAACTTGTGATGTTGACTGAACTAGCCTATGAACTATAGGGTTCTTAGTCACCCAATTAGTAGAAGATATTGTATCTTGCATGCATACTCTATGGTGAGAACTCTGAGAACTTAATAACACTAATCTCAGAATGAAAGGGGTAAAGAGAGGCTCTCTATAATATATAACGTGTCTCTAACAAAAGAGCCTATCTTATAAGAGTCTCTATGGGAGAGTATGCATATATGGTAATACTATTAATTAGACTTTACCTGCACTAATGGATCAACTAAAATTTGTGGTGTACTAATATAAATTATACTCATAACTATAATTGATGGCTATTATTTAATTGCTTGTGGGATAGGTAAAGGATACTCATATGGAATGACCTCAATGATAACCACCTAATTAGATTATATATACTTGAGGTAACTATGCATGGTGGATGGAATGGCTTAAATCTAATATATCCATGGCCTACCTAATAACATAAAAATGTGCTTGCACTAGGTATGACTAATAACCTAGTGGCCACATGTGTTGTCCCAACCTGTAATGGTAGTAAAATACCCCTAATATAGCTCTAAACATGGCCACTAAAAATATGAATAAATTTATCAGTCACATACATGTCCTTCTATGAATAACCCTAATGTTTTAGAAGTGTAATGGTACACATTTTGACACTTGATCCATTATCAACAATGACATTATGAATAGGATGATGATCAATTTGGGCTTATAAAAATAGTGCATATAAATCTGAATCATCATTGATAATATCCTATTCTAAGAATGTAATGAGAGATCTAGTGGGCACTATAATATGATATACCCTAATGATATTATGTATGAGGTAAGTATCCTCTATAGTATTATGATAGGTTATTGGTGGTGGATGTAAATGATATTTGTAGTGAACACTTGAAGTGCCTCTTGTCTCATTAGCTATATTTTTAGAAAATAGATCCAAAAATATTTTCAATGCCTTAGATTCTATTGGTTTAACTTTAAGTACCTCGATAGGTGTGCCAACATCAATTATATTAGCCTCTATAAAATACTTTATATTATGTCTCAAATTGATGCATATTTTTTTAATATGACATAGGGCCCAGTGATAGTTGAAAAATGCAAGAAACATAGCTCATTAGAATAGGCTTGGTCATTTCAACCTCTTTTATTGGAGGGAGAGATATGACATTACATTATAGGAGCTAATATAAAGCATGTGTTGATGATTTTGAAATATTTTTCAAAACTCTTAGTGGAGGAGATGATAAAACTAAGCAAGGAGGTGCCTTTAAAACTACATTAACTCTGGTATTTTGATCATTCTTGTTTTCATTAGGTTTTACCTTTTATGGAGTCTTAGGAAACTTTTATTATTTTAATTTGATCCAATTGTGTACTTTAGTTTGACCATATAGAGAATCTTGAATTCACTTTCTTTCATTGTGTGGCATATATATATGAATGTTGTAAACTTCTTGAATAATATATCATCATGTAAAGCTAGTAGTATATTTTTTTAACATGTCTTAGATATCTTTATTTGACATTGGGTTAGTCATCTTTTTAAATATAATTTTATATCACAAGACATATTTTGTTATAGACTCATTCAATTTTTGCTTAAGTTGTCCTATTTGAGTATATGAAAGCTTATCACTAATGTTGATTAAAAAGCATGCCAAAAACATACCTGATAATGGATTTAATGTTGTGATGGACTGATTTGGAAGATATTAAAACCATTATAATGAATAGTCCTTTAAATTACATGGGAATGACCTAGTAATAATATAATCATCAGATGCATAGTCTAAACATGTTACATGTGAATCTCATAGATGGTGATATAGGTCACCCTTACCACCATAAAAATTAATCTTAGGTGCCACAAATTTGGATGGAAAAGTGATTGAAACTATGTGTTGTGCCAAAGGTGTATGTAAAAGAAACTTAGAATCCAAGGCATGGGATGGCCTAGTAGCATCATGTTGAAGATGTAACACCTTAGCCTATAGATCATGAATATTATGATTAAGGGATCATACATATGGATATGATGAGCTATCCACAATATTTTTTGCCATTATTTAAGGTTTCTAAGTTAAATAGGTTGTTGTACATTCTATGTTTTCCCTAAGGTAGGTATAACAATATTGTTATCTGGGGGAGTAGAATGTTGGCCATTTTTTGATTTTTAAATTTATTCATGGACATTATTGATAAGGTCATATTACATATTTGAATGTTTGGAAATGAAAATTTGCAATTGTCTCATATTATTTTCATTAAATTGGCTATTGAATTATGCCATTGTATGTTGGGAAGTAGGAAAATAAGAAGTTGCATATTGTGAACCTTTAAAGAAATTTAATCTATGAAATATTGGAATAGTTAAATACTAAGACAAATCTAAGATTTTGGAACTAATATCTTAGAATATAAAATAAAAGGATACAAACCTTGAAAGCATATAATTCTAGGGTTTGGGTATTATTCAAAGTAATTCAAGTTCACTAAATGAATTAACTTTTTAGGATTATGAAATGTAATCAATAAGTAGTTAAAGGGTCTAAGTATTGTAAATTAGGGTATAAAATATGTATTAAATAAAACCATTGATTTGTGAAATAACTAAGTGAAATTGATAGTTTTAACAATGTCAATGAAGGATATAAATGAATACTTATCTATAAATTTATATAGATAAAGGATATAGAGGCAAAAAATTAGTATAAGATCTAGTCTAAGTGTTTAAAATCGGATCCATGTGTCAAAATCCCTTTTAGACAATAACACCCTATGCTAGATAATAGCACTATGGTCTTAGTGTCTACATATGGTGCTAGTGTCCTTTGTGTATGAACTATTTTGATCTTTTGGTAGCCCCTATATCTGTGTCTATTAAGCCTATTCCTATGTGAACAAACCCTAAATCATTGTCTATGACATATTGTAACTAATTTTGTGTGTAAAACCTATAATTCCATGTGATTAGGGAATTTAACTTGGCACAATTTATAAATGTGTGGTGTCAATTATGTAGGATAGAGATCCCTAGTGCCTCATTGTGATGAGAGTTATCTACATACAAATACTCTAAGGAGGGATCAATCCTAATATAGTTCTCCCCACCTTAGTGTTGGTGCAAGTGAAAGTGAAGATAGTATTAATACTATTTTGAGTTATTTGATTGAAGATTAAGACTATAAATATATTTATTGTGATATTAATAAAGTTATAGATGATTGTATGTATAAATAGGTTGAATAAGGATTGATAACTTTGATTGTGCACAACTTATTCTGAGCTTGTCTTTATGTATTTGCATCTAATTTCCATCTAGTAGATAAAGGGCTCAAATTCATGTATATATACTAACTTGGTGATTGTAGATGGTTTGAAATGGGTCTAGGCCAACCCTAATTTCTTTAAGAATTAAAAAGATATCCATTGGAGATCAAAAGAGGGAAAATGACAATAACACCCAAATAAGACACTAACACTATGGTGTTATTTTCCACTTATCATGTTAGTGTCCAATGGTAGAACCTGAGGTAATAGGGGCTTAGATTACAAAATAAAGGTTTAGGACTAATTTTCAGATGTCTAGGGATGTGTGTGGCCCATATAAAACCTGTATAAGTGTCTAAATAATTCCTAAGATAGGTCTAGCGATAAACTAAGAATGAGTGGTCTTAAGTAACACTCTTAGCACTCAATTTTAATTTTTATACAAATAAAATAACACAAAAAAACTAAAATATATTCTATGTCTTCCATTACTAGTGAACTCATAAAATCAAGATGGCATGGCATATATTATTGGGATAGTGATGAAGCTGACACCAACGTGGAAGACATGACATATTATTAACTACACAAGTTAAAACTCAATTATTCAAATGAATATTTGTCTCATAATATATTCACACCTATCGTATTTCGATAATATTGGGATGATTCATATACAATGAAAAGGAGTAATTTAAAAATGCCTATTCAGGTGCAATATTTTGGTGGAAAAGGAAAGGCAACAATTATAGACTATCAATACATTAAAAATTAAAATAATAGTTTCAATATTATCTCACACCAAGAATAGTGACACTAATGTCAAACATAACTTGGACAAATAATTAATCATATGTTTTAATAAATAATGAAAATATTTAGAATACCAAAGCTCTAACACCATTGAAATTAAAAATTCTTCAAGATAAATTGAGAACACTATTGCATATATAAATTAATCATACTCTCATCACATTCCCATATACAAAAAATCAATTCTTATAATGTCTCTCACATTAATAAGTGAAATAATTATATGATTATCATAAAATCAAAGGACATGACATAGATCATTATGACACATTGGAAAAGAACATTCAAAGGTATAAGACTGAATACACCATCAAAGTGACACGAGATCAAAAAAACACTCACCACTAATTCCTAATATAAATCAACACAAAAAACTAATCCAAAAATGTTATAAGAATCCATGGTAAGAATTTATGACTACTAGAACATATATAGAAGGTGATTATTGATAATAGATTCAGAATTATGAAGACTGAATCCTAAATGTATGTAGTTTTGTAATTTTATGACACTTTGGGCTGAACATTTCAAATATATTCAACACACTATGGTTAATTTCTTTTACATATAACCATACTAATTTATTGTGGTCCAAAGGTCTTAAATACATGCATAGGGATGACATCTTCTACCAAAAACATGACACTCACGTTAGGACTGAAAGGTTTTACTTGATGCATGCCACAAAAAATAAAATGTATGGACATAATTATTTATTAAATTAAAAAATAAAATCAATATTCAATATAAAGTCAATGTTACTCACCAAAATTTAAAATATTCAAAGGCAACAACAAACAAAAAATATTAACAATCAGAGATAGTTAAATACAAGGAAATATATTATAATCTTAAGGATAAGTGGAGAGATATCAAATTAAACTTAAATTATGATGAATTAATGTCTAATAAATTATTATAATTATCAATTAAATAATAAAATATATTCAAAAATACAAAATAACATACAAGTCAATAAAATACAAAAAATATTCAAAATATTCAAAAATCACAATTAGGACCTAAACATGACATGATTACTAGATTACATTATTTACATATATTATTTATCACATGTTTACTAAATGTAATATTATTTTCATCCACACATTCATTTAATTTTATATGATTTAGATGGAGAACACACAAGTTACACATGGACATCTAGATCTTAGACTTTCCACTACGTAGTGGCCATGGTGATACTAGTGGCATCTTATTCCATAGGCTTCACTAGTATAGGTTATATTTTTATATTAAATATCTACCATGTTGAAATATATGTTTATTTATTACATGTATTTATACTCATTTAGTTCTTGCATAGTGTTACATGGATATGTTATTATACTATGATGTGAAATTGATACATATGAATGGTGTAGAAAAGTCTTTACTTATTATATGTTTCATCAATGATGTTAATTTCATATATGATGAGATATTTTTTATTTATATATTGTGTTTTTCCATTATCCTTATTTAATGTGAAATATTTATGTCTCTTTTTTTTTCATCATTATGTCACTTGTGTGTGGCCCTTATCCTTGTTTGATGCAACATATTTATGTCCCTTGTTACAACATTTTTTACCCTTATGTGTGGCCCTTTGCCTTGATTTTTGTGACATATTAATATATATTTTATGAAACACTTGGATTTATGTGTGACACTAAAAATTTATATTTTTTCAATTGTTGAGCATGTTGAGACTGAGTGATGTCAAGATCCATACCATGCACCTTTACTACATAGTTTTATTTAGTTATTTTTTTAGTGATGGTTACCATTATGTTAATAATTGATACATAATACATACATAAGTACATGGAACTTATATTCCATAAATTACATATATTACACAAATTTCTTCACCAATATATACATTACTATGATGAATTACTCTCCAAATGTTCACATGATTATACTTGATGTTATCTTTATAAATGACAGGATACTAGAAAAAATTTATTTTTATATGAGAAAATTATAATAAAAATACATAATTTAAAAATTGGGATATTATAGTGGTATCCTCTTAAAAACATAATCCTCCATGACCATAATATCATATTAGAGTACAAACTTTTAATATTTATAATTTTTCAAATATTAGTTAGTTTAATCACATGGAAAATATTATACACATGAATATAGATTATGGGTGTATATCCCATGCATGTGCACTTACATTAGAGATAATTTAGTAAACTTGAGTTCACATGAATGTAAATACATACACAATTTACTAAA